>MU724623.1:12687-49635 GCA_026770625.1 Nicotiana glauca
CAAAGAATCCAATCCAGAATCATGGACAACAATATTAGAGTGTTGTCATGCCCTGAACCATAACTCACATATAAAGGGGTATGAGGGTTTGGGATTCATAAAGTATCAAATTCATGACAAGCAACTGACAGGATGCATACATAATTTAAATACTGAATTACAAAGGAAAAGGGGAACATATTACAATATGCTAGAAACAAATGCCAACTAAAAGAATTGGATAGAAGTGGGCAAAAGTAAACACATTATGGTGGAGACATGTAAACTAACTGAGACATACCAGTAGAGAAGCAAAAGAGTGCAGGAGAAAGTAGAGTAAACAGTCCACAGCAGCACAAGTAAAAGAGAGAGAGTTTTTAAGTGAGAGTGAATTGTGAACTCAGATTGCGTTCTGTGTTCGTGTGTGTTCAAAGAGAAGGGAGGAGAGTATTTATAGTTTGAAATCAGGAAGGGAACAAGGTAAGAAAATAACCATGTATCAATTAGAATAAATCAGTAGCAGAAAATCCCTTTAATTGAGGAATTCATATTTGAACAGTAAAGGGCAAGAGTTATTTAAGGAAGGAGATCAAGTAAGCATATTGTGCATAGCATACAAATAAGGAGTAAATACATAGGGGTTTCAATTAAGGAAAGAAAATTTTGAAATACACGGTCAAGTAAATAAGGCAAGGACAAAGTAAATCAATTGGTACGTAGTAAATCAGGGAATCGGGGATTCAAAATTGCCCTTGAACCAAGTCAGAAATAGGGGAATCAAAAGGTTAAAAAGAGTTTTCAAATAAAACAAGGAAAGAATCAATCATGCTTACACAAGGAAGTCTGAAATTAATCCCGAATCTATGGTTATTTTAGAGGGACATTCAGCGTGTATAAAGAGCGCACAAACATTAGGCATGCGAGGTTAAACCAATTTAGAGATGAGAACCAGGCAAAACACATAGCAGATAACCTCAAAAGAAACATTCAGAAACCTCAAAAGAAACCAAGATTCCTGACATGCAATTTCTAGAATGTCACAAAAGGTCACAGAGTTATGCAGACATGCACAAACAGAAACAAGAGAAAACCACGAGCGTTAAGACAAAGGTAGGCAAGAACATGATCAGGGGAACTTTAGAAACAAAATTAAAGCATGAGCTTGAACACATATAGCAAAAAGTAAGTCAACAACCTAGGCTAGCATGTGAACATAGAATGTAAAAGAATCTCTGTAGAAATCCGGTAAGAAACAAGAGAACAGCCTCGAACATAATAGGAAATAAAAATATGAGCATAAACACACATAAGGGAGAGTAAAAGAATCGGAAAACATTTTAGGAGCCATTTTCAGAAAACCCTAAAATTGATTTGAACAGTTTTGAAAGAGGAAATTTGGGTAAAAACTCTAAAATGTTACCAACAGCATAGATCTAGCACAGATTTAAAAGAATAAAAGAAAAGGAACCTCGAATAGGCTAGGGCTTCTAATAACCCTAAAGGACGAGAAAGGCTTGGAAGTCACGAGGACGGATCTGAGTTGATAAGGTCGAATCCAGGCTCAAGAGGCCAAGATGCGCCGGAGTAAGGCCGGAAACGGCCAAAGAATCTCGAATCGACCAAGGTCTGGATGAAGACCCTTGAGGTCTAGCCTCGAATCTTCAGTGAGCAGGTGTGTGGGAGCAGTAGGTGGTGAGTAGAGGTCGTCCATGGTTAGATTAGCCATAGATTCCGGTAATTTGAGGTCGAAGAGGGGGTAGGCGGCTATTAGTGTTTCAAGTGGGTGAGAGCATTTGAGAGAGACAAGGGATTAGAGGCGACGGTCTTTGAGAGAATGGGGAGGGTTTGGGGGTCGTTTTATAATTAAAAATGGTAAGGGGGAGCCTAGGTCGTTGATCAAAATGATCAACGGCTCGGATTAAAAGGGACACGGGCTGGTTCGGATGATTGGGTGTTGGATCGGGTGGATTAGGGAATTAGGTTCAATTTAGGGCTGAGGTTAGGGCCCAATCCAGTTAAAATTGAAATGCAAAAAGGGCTAACTTTTAAATAGCCACTTTTTCCTTGTTTAATTTATAAAAAATAGCAAAATAATTTTTGGAAGTAAATGAAACGTGCTAAAATGATTAATAATACATAATTATCAAATTAAAAATACTGGAGTCAATTTTATAAATATAATTACAATTAAATCTTAAAAGGGGCTAATATTGCAATTATGTGCCATTTAGTTTTAAAAATACTAAATAAATTTGTAAAAAAAAATACAAAAATCATGTTAGCCATATTTTGGTGTAAATATGAGAATAAAAATAGATTGTCCACCAAAATGATAACTTTGGGAATAATTATTGGATTTATGGTATAAAAATAGGCAATAAATTGGTTTTAAAATCATTAAAATTTTGGTAAAGTACCAAAACTCTTGGGTGTGCTCATATATTCACATATATGTTATTTTGAAAGTATTTTGGGTATAAAAATACTTAGGAAAAAATTGTGTATCAACATCGGGGACACACCTCCGGATCATATTGTCAACACATATTCTAAACAGATAAGGCTCGTCCCAATAATACATGTTGCTATCACGATAAAAAAAAATTCTTTGGACAGATGAAAGGTCGTGAGGAACTATACCACTAGCCAGGTAATTAGCAAAGTCTGCATGCCATGGCGTTTCCTTAAGATTAGTAGCGAGCAGCTGCTCGTCTGGAAAGGTTTCCAGGATCTCTTCGACCTCGATTGATTTTTCAGCTCCTTCAAGTCATGATAGATGATCAGCGACTTGATTTTCTGTGCCCTTATGGTCACGAATTTCGAGGTCGAATTCTTGCAACAGCAGCACCCAACGAATCAGGCGCGGCTTAGACTCTTTCTTTTCAATTAAGTACCTGAGAGATGCGTGGTCAGTATATATAATTACCTTGGAACCAATCAGATATGATCAGAACTTGTCGAAAGCAAACACCACGGCCAACATCTCCTTCTCAGTTACAGTGTAATTCAGCTGGGCTCCACTCAGCGTTCTACTAGCATAGTATATTGGATGCATCAGCTTGTCTTTCCATTGTCCCAGCACTGCCCCCACTGCATAGTCACTAGCGTCACACATGAGTTCGAACGGTTGCTCCCAGTCGGGGGAAACTATGATAGGTGTTGTGACTAGCCTCTTTTTCAGCTCCTCAAATGCTACCCTGCAATCATCAGAAAACAAGAAAGGGTGATCTTTTTATAACAACGTATAGAGAGGGTTGGCAATCTTTGAGAAGTCTTTTATGAATCACCGATAGAAACCGGCATGCCCGAGGAAGCTTCTGATTACTTTGACCGAAGTTGGAGGGGGTATCTTTGCTATCACATCTACCTTATCATGATCCACCTCAATTCCTTTGCTTGACACCCAGTGTCCCAAGACTATTCCCTCTTGTACCATAAAATGGCACTTTTCCCAATTCAGAACCAGGTTAGTCTCGATACACCGTTTTACCACACGAGTCAGATTTATCAGGCACTCATCAAATGAGTTCCCCAACACTGAGAAGTCATCCATGAACACCTCCATTATATCCTCTACCATGTCAGTGAATATGGCCATCATGCACCGTTGGAATGTGGTGGGTGTATTGCATAGGCCAAAAGGAATCCTCCGAAAGGCATAAATGACATACGGGCAAGTGAAAGAGGTCTTCTCTCTGTCCTCCGGTGCAATGGAGATCTGATTGTAACCGGAGTACCCATCTAGAAAACAAAAATGTGACCTCCCTGCCAATCTGTCTAACATCTGATCGATGAAGGAAAGTGGGAAGTTGTCTTTCCGGGTGGCTAGATTTAACTTTCGATAGTCCATGCAAATTCTCCAGCCCGTGACGGTTCTTATAGAGATCAATTCATTCTTATCATCCTTAACTACCATCATGCCACCCTTTTTAGGAACACATTGAACTGGGCTAACCCAACTGCTGTCAGAGATTGGGAAAATGATTCCCGCATCTAACCACTTGATTACTTCTTTCTTCACCATTTCCATCATATTGGGGTTCAGCATTCTTTGGTGTTCCCTGGAAGGTTTGTTTCCCTCTTCCAGTAGAATTTTGTGCATACAATAGGCGGGGCTGATCCCTTTTATATCTTCCATGGTCCACCCAATGGCAGTCTTGCACTCCTTAAGTACCTGCACTAGTTGTTGAGTCTGCACCTCTACCAAACTAGATGAGATAATAACATGTAATGTGGAGTTAGGTCCAAGAAATTCATACCTGAGATGGGCGGGCAATGGCTTTAATTCCAGCTTTGGTGGTTCTTCGATGGATGGCTTGGCTGGAGGAGTTTCTCGATTTTCCAAGTGCAAGGGCTCAAACTCTAGGGTTCTATCCCAGAACCCTCTACCTCTAACGCCAACACCCATTTTGCCAGATCCTCTCCATTTACCTCATCCAAATTCATTAGACATGCAGAAAGGGGGTCCTCAATAGTCAGCCTTTCATCATCGGTCTCTACAATTACATCCACGTCATCAATAAGAGAGTAATTGGCGAATTCACTTGGTCGCCTCATAGATTTCTGCACATTGAATGTTATTTCTTCATCGTTCAGTCTCATCTTGAGCTCACCAGTATCACGATCAATTAGAGCTCTCCCCGTGGCCAGGAATGGTCTTCCCAAAATTATGGGAATCTCTTCATCCACCTTACAGTCTAGGATCATAAAATCTGTAGGGAATACAAATTTCCCTACCTGAATCAGCACATCGTCTAGGATTCCAGAGGGCCGTTTCACAGTCCTGTCAGCCAGTTGCAACAACATAGAGGTGGGTCTAGCTCTTCCAATGCCTAACCTCTTATAAATTTCTAAGGGAATAAGATTGATGCTGGCCCCTAGATCACACAGTGCCTTAGAAAAAGCAAAATTACCAATAGTGCATGGAATTGTAAAGCTCCTTTGATCAGACAGTTTTTCCGCAATTAGTCTAGTCACCACCGCACTACAGGTCTGAGTAAGAGCAACTGTGGCCAAGTCTTGGAAATCAAACTTTCGGGACATTAAATCCTTCATCATTTTTGCATACCCAGGCATCTCCTTCAAAGCTTCAATCAATGGTATATTTACCTGGATTTGCTTCAGCATGTCAAAGAACTTCTTGTATTACTCCTCCTTTTTGTATTTAGCCAGCCTCTGGGGGAAGGGTGCACGGGTTCTCTTCTTCCCTATCAATTGAGACTGATCTTTCTCAGCTGCTACATCAACTACTGGCTCCTGGACAGTTTCAGCTTCTTTCTCGGTCTCATTCTGAATGCTATTTTCTTCTTGAGCAGGCTGGACTGTTACCTCTGTCAGTTTCATTGATTCATCCAGCTCGATGGCCACTGGTATGAGTGTCTAAACCTATCTAGCTTCTCGAGCCCTTTCTTGCTCTTCCAGATCTCTGCCATTACATAGACTCACCGCCATCACCTGCTTCGGTCCCTGATCTTTTGGATTTATCTGGGTGTCTGCAGGTAGTGTCCCATGAGGATGATTGTTCTGAGACATCGAAATCTGGCCCACCTGTACCTCAATATTTTTGATTGCCGCATCATGTGCATCGACTCTCTCATTAATTTTTGCATTAGACCCAATTACCTACTGCATCATTACTTCAAGTCTAGCAAACCCATCTTTCTGCCTTCCACCATGTTGCTGCTGAGGTGGGTGATTCCCCTGCTGCTGATTTTGATTATTGTATCCATGTGGTCGTGGGTAAGGTGCCATATTGTTGGGGGGTATCATACCTCCCATGTTCCCAGTGTTGAACTGTGGTTGTGCTGGCCTATACTACTGATTTTGTTGACCCCAATTCTGACCACCCTGTCTCTGGCCGCCATAATTAGACACATAGTTCATGTCTTCAGGGTAGAGATGATGATCGTGTTCTGCATTCCACTGATTCCCAACTGGCTGACTAATGCAAGATGTGCATAGGCCCCCATTAGTAGCATCAACAATATGTACCTGTTGTTTCTGCCCTGACTCTTCCACCTTTTTGGTGATTATGCTCATCTGTGTCAACAAGGTAGCCATATTTTCAGCCATAGAATTGGATTGATCTAAAGGCATTGAGTGCAGCACTGGAGTGATAGGTGCATTTCTGGTTATCCATCCCGAATTTTGTGCCATTTTGTCAAGCAGGCTCTGGCCCTCTCTCCATGTTTTGCTCAAGAATGCCCCACTAGCTGAAGCATCAACAATGTTCTTTACGCTATCTGACAATCACATGTAGAACCTCTGCCCTAACATTAGATCTGGAACACCATGGTGTGGGACATATGGCCAGCATCCCTTTAAAACGCTCCCATGTTTCATGAAAAGTCTCCATCGGTCTCTGTTTAAAGCTCAAAATCTCATCAATTTGTTGAGCAGTCTTGTTGGGTGGGTGAAACTTGTTGTGAAATTGCTTGACTAGTTCATCCCACGTTGCTATAGAATTTATGGGGAGTGAATTCAGCCAAGTCTGGGCATCTCCTGTCACTGAGAATGGAAACAATAACAGTTTGATTGCTTCCGGAGTTACATTGGGTTGCCTTTGAGTTTTGCAGATAGACAAGAAATTCTTCAAGTGCTATTGAGGATCTTCAACTTGTGACCCCGAAAATAGTCCCGTATTCTGCAACAAGTGCAGCATGTTATTTGTGATTTGGAATGACTCAGCATGTATCTGCGGGACTAATATCGCTGTGGATAGATTCTCAGCTGTGGGTTGTGCCCAGTCATAGAGAGCAACCTCTGGCGCTGGCGCTATTGGTACTGCTGGATTTTCCTAGTTATCTCCCATGATTGTTTCGAATTGTGCAGTTGTTGGTTGTTGTTTGTTTAGTCGGTTGGCCCGATTCAAAGCCTTGAAAATTTTCTCGGGATCTGATAATGCTTCTAATACTTCACCAGATCTCGATGAGTTTCTAGGCATGCACATGTGCAACCAAGTCAACAAACGTTAAAATTTCAATGTAAAAATTGGGTATAGAGAAAACTGACTACACTAAGAATTTTTGTACTTCTTTCAATTGTAATTGATAACACTGTTAATTCCCCGGCAACGGCGCCAAAATTTGATCATGCCCAACTATGCCTTATAAAAAGGACAATGCGGTCGTTGCAAATATAATCCGATTTACAAGTCCGGAGTCGAATCCCACAGAGAATTAACCTATCAATTACCTTTGTTGGAATCACTAAATTCTTTATAATCAACTTTCCCAAACGTTGTAAACAATAGTTGATGGTAACTCTACTAACTAAGATTGAAAGTAAATAAATAACAACTGTAAACTAAATATGCTTGGGTTGTAAACAATAAAGAGAAGGTTCTAAGGTAGTGATTTCTCATATTGATGGAATACCTTCCGATTATGTTTCATATAGATTCACCAAAATATCTCTACCAATCATGAGTACTCTTTTTACCGTAAATCTCTCCCGAGTAATTGCGATAATTTACTAGACGCACTCTCCCGAGATACGCTAGCTGACTTTGTTTATTACAGTTCACTTTAGATTATACCCAAGGCTTCATTATCCCTAATCCCGCTTTTAAACCCGCAGTTATAGATCCTTTTTATACCTTGGGAGTGGTGTTGTTCAATAATTACCTAAATATGCACTCTCTCCCGAGTTATGCACACTAAATAAGCACAGCTAATTGAGGATCTTGTCAATTAACTACAATAAATACGTAGTTGAACAAATAGAGATTAACCGGCAAACTATATGAACATAATCAAGAAGTTCATCCTTCAATAGGTTCCATCAAAACCATAGACTAAAGTATTTAGCTACTCATAACAACGTAAAGATAAACTACAAAAATATTCATCATGAAAAATTGCAAGAAAAAGAAGAAATAAAGAACTATGATGTTTTTGGGTGATCTCTCACACTTTTGTTTCTTGCCAAAGTACTCTCTAAAAACAAATCTGCCCTAATGTGGCCGAATTCCTACTTCTTATAAGGGTTTTACACCAAGTTTTCCCGACTTGACACTTTAGTCCCTGGCTTTTCTGCGTTCTGCCGCGGTCCCACCACGGTTACGCCAGGACCGCGGCCAAAGAGGTCCTCTGAATCTTTAATAATATTCTGCCGCGGTCCTACCGCGGTTACAGTCTGACCGCGGCAGGCCAAGTTCAGCTCTGCTTTTGTCTCTTCACTTTGTGCATTTCGTGGGCATTGTTTGATTGGCCTCCTTTTCTCCGTAATTGATCCCAAACGTGCTCCATCGATTTCTTTCATTGGATATAGCCTGCAAAACATGAAAAGCACTAATCAGAGCATTTGGTTATCACTTTTTACCACAAAGCTATACAAAAATGTGGTTTTTTAGGGTACAATTATAGTCTAATTCACCTATTATCATCGATATAGTTGATTTGGTTTTAATTTTGATAAAAACCGAACCAACCCGGTTCATTTACACCCTATTAAGTCTTCCAGCCACGAGCAGGGGCGAAGCTACTTTGGTTGAAGGGTGATATAAGATAAAATATTACTTGTTATTGATTAAAAATAAACTTTGAACACCCTTGCATAGCCCACTCGCAAAGGTTGTTCAAAATTTAAACACCCTTATTGAATTTCCTGGCTTCGCCATTGGCCGCGAGGCCTTTCCAATCTTCCACTTCGGCTAAAATAAGGCTTCCTTAGCAAATTCCAAAAAAGAAAAGAAAGAGAAATAAATAAAATTGAATGATTAACTTTGTTGTAGCACCAAACCAATCTGTTATGATCATGTACTATCATCTGATATGAGTTACATATCATATTAGATACTTTAATTACGTCGTTAACAGGGTATAAAGAAAAAATCTAACTGGACAATAGTGATTAGAAAGTTACTTGATTTGAACTTACCACAAGTTGTTCTGTTGTTATGATGATGACAAAAAACACTGCTAGCTAGTAGCCACTATATATGGTGTAGTATTTTGACCTGAACGTTTAAAGATTTTGATTGTGCAGGTCTGGATAAGATTGAAGATGGTGCACAGTGGAGTTCGAGGGCCACAGGCCCATAGGTGGTGCTGATTGCTGACCCATATGAGATCATTTTTAGAAAGTTGTGAGGATAGTGAGTATTTACCTCCATAACTAGAACGAAAGAAAAAAACAAAAGAAAAGAAGCAAGAGAAAAAGCTAGTAGATGTATATTATGATATACAACCAATAATAACAACAACAACTGTCTGCCTTGTTCTTGCCAATGTCTACAAAACCTCTATCTATTTTTCCTTCTCTTAGAAGTACTTCTACATGAATAGTTGGTTTTTTCCTTCTTCTAGCCTTTAGCTTGGTTCTCTTTTCATTCCCGACAGCTATCAACTCTTCATCAGCAACACTATCATCTTCTTCCGGTACATTATCAAAATCTAAGTCGCTACTACTCTCCATATCTGAAATAGCACCATCAAGGTATGTAACATCACCTTCTACAACCTCTTCCCTCCCCATACCATTTAAATCAGCAACACATTTTCCCTTCCTTTAGTTTTAGCAGCAACATCTTCTCTCACTTCATTTTCAGCTGAAACATCTTCCCTCTCTTCTATGTTTTTTTCCCCAGTGCACCATTTACTTCAGTTACACCTATTTCTGGACCACCAATAAGTCCAGCAGGTGCCACATCATCAACTAACTCAAGGTCTAAAATAATATGCTGAATATATAAATGTATCTCATCTCCATTTTTTAGATTACACACAATATTAAATAATTGTGCATCACTATCCACACAGACAAAATTCTTAGTTTCTGGGTCTTGGTAATAGAAGCCACCCACTGTAGCATATCCTATTTTTTTAGTGTAATATAATAGTTCCGGAATTGAAAAGTGGTCTTTATCAATATCAGCTATTAACACCTCCTGCTCCCCTACATATTTCGAGTTATGGTCAAGGGTAAAGTTACCACCATAGTGAAAATTAACAGCAATAAAGTCTGACATTACTATTTTTAATATTCTCAAATTTCTTTTAAAAAAAAACCTAATTGTGGTCCTAAATCAATCCCAAGTCGCATGGAAGCCCACCACTAAAATGACTGCAATACAAAACACTAAAAAGATATACCCTTTCAGCACTTCAATCATGAGTATCAAGCGGCACTTTAACAAGTCAGCACCTCTTCCCTTGATGATGGTTCTTCAGGTACAGAAGGTAAATCGAATAAATATTAACCTATAGCACTAATTACCACTGAACATCGAATGAAAACGAAGCAGAATCAATGGACATGCATCGCTTTGGACGGATTTTACTGGAATCGAATTTGGGACTTAGTTTTTTTTTTTTTTTGGTTGTTTGTCTTTAGGAATGTGTACTGTTACGCGGCGCCTTCCTGATATCTTTTGGAAGGTCAACGTAAGTCTAAGCAACTGATGTCAGTGCAGCTGCTGTTCGCCAACTGAGGTCCCCGACGTACGCTAGACTAGATTGTTAGTGCCGTATGGGAAAATCAATGTCAAGAGCAATTGATAGAATAGAAATGAGAATTGAGATTTAAAGAAATATTTTGCATTAATGAAAGCTATTACAAAAAAGCAAAGCGGTGTCAAGGGGGTGAGACACCAGTACAGAGAATTGCTTGCTTGCTAGAAAGTTTTGATTGCTTGATCTCCTCTAATAATACTTAAAAAAATAAACCAAAGTTACATGACTAGACTTGAATAAGACAACGAAACATAATGGAAGTGCATGAAATAAAACTACGTTATATTTACAATGAAAATGACTTAGTTTTCTACAAAGCAAAAACAGGTCCTTTGTCAGCAGCAGCGTCTTTGGTATCAGGGTCGGCGCGCGCGGCGCTGTTGGCATCTGCCTGCGACTTGGCAATGGCGAGGGATAGCGGTGGGGAGACAAAGGCACCTGCGTGCTTGTCACTTGGCGCGGCCAAGACCACAGGGCCGTCGGTGGCACTAGGCATTGGGAGGCTTGCTAGGACGTCACAGGGCGCGGCCAAGGGGTCATGGGGCATGGCTGGAAAGCCGCCTATGACATTCTCCCCCATCTGAGTTGGCGACGTCCTCGGCGCCTTACTTGCAAAATAATCTTCAATTAGGATCTTGTAGGCTTTGAGGTTTGTTCCCCTCTCCCAAGTGTTCTCTTCTGCATCACAGCCCTGCCATTTTACCAAGAACTCGTGGTGATCTTTCCTTGAGGCATGAATCACTATGTCATCAAGGATATCTTCAGCACGCCTTTTACCGGTTGAATTGGGGCCTCGAATACTGGGTATTGTAAGCTGGCTCCTTGAAGGATCCTCCGTGTCTTCTCGAAAAGATTTCAGGAGGCTGACATGGAAGACATGATGAAATACGCTTCTCGAATATGCTAGACTAGATTGTTAGTGCCGTATGGGAAAATTAATATCAAGAGCAATTGATAGAATAAAAATGAGAATTGAGATTTAAAGAAATATTTTGCATTAATGAAAGCTATTACAAAAAAGCAAAGCGGTGTCAAGGGGGAGAGACACCAGTACAGAGAATTGCTTGCTTGCTAGAAAGTTTTGATTGCTTGATCCCCTCTAATAATACTTAAAAAAATAAACCAAAGTTACATGACTAGACTTGAATAAGACAACGAAACATAATGGAAGTGCATGAAATAAAACTACGTTATATTTACAATGAAAATGACTTAGTTTTCTACAAAGCAAAAACAGGTCCTTTGTCAGCAGCAGCGTCTTTGGTATCAGGGTCAGCGCGCGCGGCGCTGTTGGCATCTGCCTGCGGCTTGGCAATGGCGAGGGATAGCGGTGGGGAGACAAAGGCACCTGCGTGCTTGTCACTTGGCGCGGCCAAGACCACAGGGCCGTCCGTGGCACTAGGCATTGGGAGGCTTGCTAGGACGTCACAGGGCGCGGCCAAGGGGTCATGGGGCATGGCTGGAAAGCCGCCTATGACATTCTCCCCCATCTGAGTTGGCGACGTCCTCGGCGCCTTACTTGCAAAATAATCTTCAATTAGGATCTTGTAGGCTTTGAGGTTTGTTCCCCTCTCCTAAGTGTTCTCTTCTGCATCACAGCCCTGCCATTTTACCAAGAACTCGTGGTGATCTTTCCTTGAGGCATAAATCACTATGTCATCAAGGATATCTTCAGCACGCCTTTTACCGATTGAATTGGGGCCTCGAATACTGGGTATTGTAAGCTGGCTCCTTGAAGGATCCTCCGTGTCTTCTCGAAAAGATTTCAGGAGGCTGACATGGAAGACATGATGAATTTTCCACCATGCTGGGGTATCCACCCGGTATGTAACTTTCCCAATGCGCCTTTCAATGGATAAGGGTCCAATGAATTTTTGCAATAGGCGAGGGTCATGGACCCCCGCAAATAAGTACCGCTTTGGGATTTTGACCATCACTTTGTCTCCTACTTGATATTCAACAAAGCGACAATTTTGATCAGCATGCCTCTTCATCCTCTTTTGAGCTTTGACAAGATAGCTCCGCACTATCTCCAGATTTCGCTTCCACTCTTTTGAGAAGCTAGCAGCCCGAGGAGACTTGGCCATGTTTGGTGCATTCACAGTGTGTGGGAGTAGCGGTTGTTGTCCGGTAACAATTTCGAAAGCGCTTTTGTTTGTACTAGAGCTCTTTTGTGAATTGAAACAGAGTTGAGCAGCATCCAGAAGCTTCACCTAATTCTTTTGCGATCCGATTACAAAGTGGCGGAGATATTCCTCCAACATACCATTGAATCGCTCCATCTGTCCATCAGATTGCGGGTGAAAACTTGAGTTGTGACTCAATTTTGACCCAAGGCACTTAAAAAGTTGGGTCCAAAAATTGCTAGTGAAGCATGAGTCGCGATCACTAACAATGTCTTTGGGCAGGCCCCAATATTTGACGACATGAGAGAAGAAGAGCCGAGTTGTATCTTCTGCTGATATATATTGTGGGGTTGAAATAAAGGTGGCATACTTGGAAAACTGGTCTACTAGAACCACGATAGTTATGAGATCTCCGACCTTGGGTAATCCGGTGATGAAATCCAGGGAAACGCTTTCCCAAGGTCTCTATGGGACAGCTAGTGGTTCCAAGAGTCCCGCTTGTGTCAAGCGGTCTGACTTGTCCTTCTGGCATACTAGACAAGTCTTCACATACTGAGCGACATCATCAGCCATTTGAGGCCAATAATAGGCATGACGAAGTAACGCCATAGTGCGTTCTTCACCGGGATGGCCAGCCCATAAAGTATCACGACATTCCGCAAGAAGAGTCCTCCGCAGATCTCCTCCTTTCGGAACATAAAGTCGATTCCTTTGACTTTCAGAAAACCATCTTCCACATAGAACTGGCGAGTCTTGCCATGTCATACCAAATCAACTAAATACTGAGTAGCAGGATCCTTTGTGAGTAGATCCTGTATATGGTCCTTGATGGAGGTGGCTACTTTGCTTCCCCTTAGGGTGGCGAGTATACACACCGATGCTAGGTCAGCTCTCCGACTGAGTGCATCAGCAACGTGATTGGTCTTTCCACTGCGATACTCCAGGTTGAAGTAGAATTCAACTAGGAGTTCCTGCCACCTGGCCTGTCGACCATTCAACTTTGGCTGGGTTATGAAATGGCTGACAACTGTATTGTTTGTCTTGACCACGAACGGGTTTCCCAGCAGATAGTGCCTCCAAAGGTGCAAGCAATGGACGACAACCAATAATTCTTTCTCATGGGCGGCATAGCGCCACTCTGCATCCTTCAGCTTTCGACTCTCGTACACTACAGGGTGCCCTTCTTGCATTAAGACCCCACCAATAGCATAGTCAGATGCATCCGTTTGTACCTCGAACGGCTTGGCCAAATCAGGGAGGGCCAAGACGGGGCTACTAGACATAGACACCTTTAATACGTTGAAGGCCTCCGCTCTTCTTGGTCACCAATCCCAAGGTGTGACCTTCTTGAGGAGTTCTGTTAATGGCACTGCGATAAGGGAGTAGTTCTTCACAAACCACCGGTAGAAGTTGCATAGGCCAAGGAACAACCTCAAGGCGTGGACATCCTTAGGCGGCGGCCAATCTATGATGGCTTGAATCTTCTGTTGGTCCATCTTGATGCGTCCTTCCTCAATGACATGTCCGAGGAAGTCAATTTGCTTCTGAGTAAAAGAGCATTTGGACAGCTTCGCATGTAGTTCATGCTCCCGCAAATGGGCTAGGACCTTCCGCAAATGCACTAGGTGTTCTTCCAACGTTTGGCTATATACCACGATGTCATCCAAGTAGACCACCACGAATTCGTCAATGTACTCTCGGAAGACTTGGTTCATCAGGGTGCAAAATGTGGCTGGAGCATTATTCAAGCTGAACGACATGACCAGGAAATCGTATGACCCATATCTTGTTACACAAGTCATTTTGTGTTCATCACCCTCTGCGATCTGAACTTGCCAGTAACCTATCTTGAGGTCTATCTTGGTGAACACCGTCGCACCACCCAATCTATCAAACAAGTCTGCCATCAAAGGAATAGGGTACTTGTTCTTCACGCTGATTTTGTTTAGAGCTCGATAATCCACACAGAGTCGTAGGCTACCATCATGTTTCTTTTGGAATAGAACAGGGGACCCATATGGGGACTTTAAGGTACAATGGTCCCTGTGTCTAGCATTTCCATAAATTGTCTTCAGAGCTCGGTGAGTTCGGGTTGTGACATTCTATAAGGCGACCAGGCAAGTGGCTTCGCGCCCGGCACCAACTCAATCTCATGGTCCATAGTGTGCCTAGGCGGGAGCCACTTTGGCATGTCTTGTGGCATGACATCTTCAAACTCCAGTAGTAACTCCTTCAGGGGCTCAAGAATAGGGCCGGAGGAGCGTTCTATATCTTCAATGCAGAGGGTTGCCAGGAACGTAGGTTCATTCCTTTTGACCCCCTTCTTCAGCTGCAAGGCTGAGATGTTCTCAACGGCCATTTTCATGGGTAGGCACGGGATAATGCAGGGCTTGGCCCTATTGGTTCCCATCATCAGTAGCATGTTTGCAAATGGTACATGCACGGTGTTGGTTTGTCATAGGAATTCCAGCCCAACAATCAGCTCAAAATCATCTATGATCACCACTCGTAGGTTGAATTTTCCTTCGTAAGGGCCAAGCTTTACCGGCACCTCCTTGGCAATTCCACCCACTGGATGGGGACGTGAGTTGATAGCCTTGACACTGCCTTTACCTTTCCCTACAACCAGTCCAAGGCGCTCCACCTGAGTCGAGGCTAAGTAGTTGTGGGTAGCACCCGTGTCTATCATATCCCAAATGGGCTTGCTATTCACCTTCATCTCAATCGACATTAAGGTCCTCTCTTGTTTAGGAGGAGTCTCTTCATTCGCCTTCTTTTTCCCTTTCTTCATGACTGGACATGGGTCCTTCTTCTTACAGATACCAGCACTGGTCTCTGCTAATGCCTCAGAGATGGAACCTACAATTGCATTGAAGGCACCTACTGGTTCAGTCTGGTCCGCATCATCTGAGTCATCATCTGTCCCATCATCAATAGCCTGATGGGCATTCATCTGTGCATGTGGGAATTCATTGTTCCAATGTGGTCCGCCGCAATGACGGCATCCTGAAGGAGGCTTTCTCCCCCGGTCATTGTTGTTTGAAGTAGCATTGTTGCTGCTTGAGGAAGGAGCTCTAGATTTGTTTGAGTTCCGATCTCCCCCACTTTTGTTAGGACCACCATTGCTAGGCTGGCCACCTTTGAACCTTGCTCGGGTAGGCGGCTGAGGCTTGTCCTTTCGAGCTTCCATTTGATAGTCCCCAAGGCATTCAGCTGCTTGGATCGCCTTGGGAAGGGTATCTACCCTTTGTCTCTGTAGCTCCACGCGGGCATAAGGTTTCAACCTTTCCATGAAGGTGAAGAGTTTGTCCTTGTCCCCCATGTCGCATATGTTTAGCATGAGTGCGGAGAATTCTCGCACATAGTCCCATACTGATTTTGTCTAGTTGAGCTCCCGTAGTTTTCTCCTTGCATTGTATTCAACGTTCTCGGGAAGAACTGCAGGTGTATGGCTGCCTTCAGTTCTTCCCATGTCTCGAGAGTATCTTCACCAGTCTTGATAGCTTCGTACTTCACCCGCCACCAGAATTTATCATCACCCTGATGGTACATGGTAGCAGTTGCTACCTTCTTAGCTTCTTCCAGATCCCCAATAGCATCGAAATACTATTTGATGTCAAAGATGAAGTTTTCCACTTCCTTAGCATTCCTAGATCCACTGCATGGCTTTGGCTCAGGAATTTTCAGTTTCTTTGTCGCGGAATCGGAGTTCACAGCACCTCCAATTTGGTTTCTACCTCCTCGGAGTAGGCCCTGTAAAGCAGCGTTGACAACATCGAGCTGGTCTGTCAATTTGTCAATAGTTTGTTGCATGGCAGTCACCTTTTCTGCCTCTTGTGCCCTGTGGGCCAAATCCTCGGTGCGCTCCTATTGGAGCCCCTCGAATTTCTTAAAAATTTCGGTTGCCTCTGTGGCTGTCGTCTGCCGGTCTCCCTCAGAGTCGCGACTGATGTTTTCAATATCCACTTCGACCTGAAGCACCCTGCGGTCCAGGTCGTCCAACCTTTGTAGTAGGCTGGTTCTTAGTTCAGGCACCATATCCACAATAGGCCGCAATATCTCAACCGTCCCTTTGAGAGCCGCAATGCGGTCCCCATGATTCACCATGGTCAAAAATGGTGGTAATGTCAATACGTTCCCTCGTCCGATGTTGAGCCTAGGTTCTAATACCAACTGTTACGCGGCGCCTTCCTGAGATCCTTTGGAAAGACGACGTAAGGCTAAGCAACTGATGTCAGTGCAGCTGTTGTCCGCCAACTGAGGTCGCTGCCTGACGTACGGGAAAACCAATGTCAAGAGCAATTGAGAGAACAGAAATGAGAATTGAGATTTAAAGAAAGCTTGATTGCATTAATGAAAGCTGTTACAGAAAAGAAATGCGGTGTCAAGGGGGAGAGACATCAGTACAGAGAATTGATTGCTTGCTAGAAAGTTTTGATTGCTTGATCCCCCCTAATAATACTTAAAAAAAATAAATCAAAGTTACATGACTAGAGTTAAATAAGACAACGAAACATAATGGAAGTGCATGAAATAGAAATACTCTATATTTACAATGAAAAGGACTTAGTTTTCTACAAAGCAAAAATAGGTCCTTTGTCAGCAGCAGTGTCTTTGGCATCAGGGTCGACACGCGCAGCGCTATTGGCATCTGCCTGCGAATTGGCGCTGACGACGAATAGCGGTGGGGCGACAGAAGCACCTACGCGCTTGTCACTTGGCGCGGCCAAGACCACAGGGCCGTCCATGGCGCTAGGCATTGGGAGGCTTGCTAGGACGCCACGGGGCGCGCCCCATGGGGCATGGCTGGAAAGCCGCCCATGATAGTACAAATGAGAGGGTTATTAGGAAGAGGGTACTTATATTTGGTTTTACCCAGTAAAAAAGTCTATGTGTCATTGTAAAAAATGTAGAAATTTTTCATTGGTTACATTATCCAAGCTGGCAGCCCGTAATAACACGCGTAAAAAATTTATAAGCTCAGGTCGGACGTGTTAAACTGGTGCAGAAAAGGTATAGTAAAAGTATTCCGGTGGATAATGGCTTATTTGAGGTGTTCAAGTGAAATTTCTTTGATAATTAAAGTGTATGTCTATCTATTCTGCCAAATTTGATAGTCTCTAGATGAACTATTCGAGTTAAAACTAAAGTATATGTTAGGGATAGCAATGGGGTGAAACCAGAGGCGGAGCATTCTATTCTTCGAAGATAATTAATAATTTGTACATATTTAATATATTTTTAAAGATAAATATATAGTTTGGACCAAAACTACTGGTTCCACCAAACCCGTATCCGAAACTCTAACTCTGCCCCTGAGTGAATTGAGGAAGAAGATGAGTTTGTTTGCACTAGTACGTTGAATTATACAACAATTTCAAAACCTATTGTTGCTCTCTTTCATACTTCTTTCATTCAATTTGTTTGAACCTTTTTGGATTGACTTATTTTCGATGTGAACTTGGACATAAATTTTTAAATTTTTTTGCATAAAATATGATCAAAGAAAATCTTATCTGACTCCCAAAATAGTAATATATTCATTTTTTTTAAATGAATGAAGTATTAATTTAAGTCTGATTAATTCTAAAGTAGAAGTAACTTCCGTTTTTAATCGAGGGAAAATAAAAATAGAGATAACTTTTAGTTCAATACAAATTATTTTGAAGTTGGAATTTGCTTATAGAAGAAAATAAATTCAAAACTATTGAAGTTATTATTTGTGAAGTTGGAATTTAATTATACTCCATCCGTTCACTTTTACTTGGTACGTTTTGAATTTCCATGCCCATTAAGAAATAATAAATGAAGTGCATAATTTATCATGCTACCCATATTAATTGATGCATATTTTATTGGGTTTGAGAGAATAATTTGAAATGAGTAATAACTACTGTGGGTATAATATAATTTTTTTTTGTCTTCTATTAATATGTGTAAAGTGTCAAATACAAATAAAAATTTATTTTTAGTATACATGCAAAATAAAAGTGAACGGAGGGAGTAAAATTTTAGATTTTAAGTGAATAATTGAAGTATAGTTTGAAAATATATTTGAAGCGAAATATTTTTAATCTTCAATATTTGTGCACGGTTTTTTATTTTCACAAACTTTTTTTTCACGTAAAGTAAATGTCCAAACACAAAACTTTCACAATTTTTGTTCAATCTCAACTTAAGAAAGTTTTTTCTTCTTCAAAATCAACTCAAATATTGCCCAACCGTTATACTCCCATTTGTTTGGGCGTTATATTGTTATTTTAAGAAACATATGGGTCCAAAATAGATCCTCAAAAGATTGTGTATCTTGCTTTAAATTTCCAAATTTACCCCCAACAACGACACTCAGCACTCCCAGCTGCTGCCAGATGATCTTTCATCATCGAAAGGTAATAACTCCCGAATCTGCTCTTTCACCATACTCAGAGAGATAAACTACTGAAATTGACTTCAAAATCTCAATTGTAACTCGAATTACAGCAATTGGTTGAAGAAAATGGTAACTACAGAGAGAAATTCTCTACAAGTTTACTGTATTGGAACAGCTGATACTAAGCTCGACGAGCTCCGTTTCCTTGCTGATTCAGTTCGATCCAGTCTTAAATGCTTCTCCACTAACTCTTCTTTCAAGGTTCGTTGCATTATTGAACGTTATTTCAAAATGCTATTTGCTAGTAAACTTTTGTCATGTAGTTGAATTCGTACCTTCGTATCTACTAGACTACTACTAAATGATCAAGCGTATCTGATAAATGAGATGTTTAAGATCCTTCGGCGTTGCCGCCTTGAGATCAAGGGTTAGTTTGTGTCTGTGTATAAAAATATTTACACAGATAAAATCTCCTGATAACTATGGCAAAATCTCTTGATAAGTATTAAATGATAATATGTTAAAAATGGTAACTATCTTGCTATCACACCTTAACAACTTGTTTGGATAGTTGTTACATATCTTTACATAATGTATCGTATCGTATTGTATTATATTGTACTGTATCATTTGTTGAATACAATGTTTGGATATGTATAGTTTGTCGTTATTTCATGATGTCACGTACCAGTAATATGAAGAATAAACTTGCACTATTACAAAGAAAAATTATGGTACGGGGTAGAATTATTATACAAAAAGGTAGGGTAAAGGATTATTTAATAATAAAAAAGGGCAAGGTAAGAAAAAAAGATAAGGAAACGACGCGAGCACACCAAATCGGTCGTTACATAAAGTGGCACTTTTCGCCGTTACATGATGACAGATTTAACAATACGATAAATTAAAATTTAAGTAACAGTTAAAATAAATATTGTATTTAAAGTAACAATATGATACATTATAATATGTAACAACCATCCAAACAAGGTGTTGAAATTCACTGATAGTGTAAAGCTTTCTAAGACTTCCCATCCCCAACGGTAAAAAAACCAGACACCCCACGCCGGTGACACCCACCCCAGCAGGTTAGGACTTGTGGTTGGTAGCAGCAAACAAGACGTGCGTGTGCAAACATTAAAGAACAACCCGAGCGAGAGTCAGCAAGGGGCGGCAGTAGTTGGACGGTAACGTGCTAAGTGGCTGCAACATCGTCGTATATACCAAGAAAATTACCAGGTTCTGCTCGAGGGTTGGTACCTCCCGTTTTCCTGTTCCCTTTGTTGTGTTAGTTAAATTACTGCCATCTTAGTTCGCATTAGTATATCCACCGTATTATTGTGCCTGTAGTTTGCAACTTACCCTCTTCTTTTTTGGTGTGTTGCCTTGTGTGTGTAGCGATTCCCCTTAGTTTGTCGTAGTTATTGTGGCTGTGGTCTGGGATGGTCGAGTGAGGTCATGTCCTCGAGGGGAGTGGGGGTGGGGCAGGAGGGAGGGCAGGGGTTAGGGGGTGGGTCGGGAGCCAAAGGAGGTAAAGGGAACAAGGGTGTCTATAGGTTGAGAATTGGGTCATGGAATGTAGGTACATTGACGGGTAAGTCTATAGAATTGGTAAAGATACTCCAGAAGAGGAGGGTCAATATAGCGTGTGTTCAGGAGACAAGGTGGGTAGGGTTGAGGGCGAAGGACGCGGACGGGTATAAGCTTTGGTACTCAGGAGTCCAAAGAGGTAAGAATGGGGTGGGTATCTTGGTGGATGGAGAACTTAGAGAGTCTGTGGTTGAGGTTAGACGAGTGAGTGATAGATTAATGAGTATTAAGTTTGTGGTTGGAGAGTGCACCCTAAACATCGTTAGCGCCTATGCGCCGCATGCGGGCCTAGATGAGGAGACTAAACGATGTTTTTGGGAGGGGCTAGATGAGATTGTGCGCCACGTTCCGCCTGCTGAGAAGCTATTCATAGGAGGGGATTTCAACGGTCATATTGGGCCGACCGTAGGTGGTTATGGCGAGGTACATGGAGGATTCGGTTTTGGGGAGAGGAACGGAGGAGGTACCTCTATTTTAGACTTCGCTAAGGCTTTTGGGTTGGTGATTGCGAACTCTAGCTTTTCGAAGAGAGGCGCATTTGGATACTTTTCAAACTGCGGTGGCGAAGACCCCCCAGATTGACTATCTCCTCAGGAGGTGTGACAGAGGGTTGTGCAAGGATTGCAAGGTGATTCCGGGTGAGATACTCGTGACAAAGCATAGACTATTGGTGATGGACATTGGTATTATGTTCAAGACGAGGAAGAGGTCTGCTCGAGGAAGACCGAGAATCGGGTGGGGGAGCCTTAACTAAGGATAAAGCCCAGGAGTTGGAGGGGCGGTTGTCGGCTATGGGAGCTTGGAAGAGTAGTGGTGACGCGAGCACTATGTGGTCAGCGCCATCCGAATGCATAAGGAAGGCTGCGAGAGAGTTGTTAGGGGTCTCAACGGGCGTCTCTGGTGGGCACAGAGGAGGCTAGTGGTGGAATAAAGTCGTCCAAGATAAAGTGGAGGCGAAGAAGGCGGTGTACCTGAAGTTAGTGGGAAGCATAGGCGAGGAGGATAGGCGAGCGCGCGTGGAGAGGTATAGGGTAGCTAGGAAGGAAGCAAAGATGGCGGTTATGGAGGCTAAGACTGCGGCTTATGGTCGTATGTACGAGGAACTAGGAAATAAGGCGGGGAGAAGAAGTTATTCCGACTGGCCAAGTTGAGAGAGAGGAAGGCTAGGGATTTGGATCAAGTGAGATGCATCAAGGATGGAGATGGTAGAGTATTGATAGAAGATGCATAGATTAAGATAAGATGGCAGACTTACTTTCATAAACTTCTGAACGAAGAAGGGGATGGGATATTGTGCTAGGCGAATTGGAACAATCTGAGAGTCACCGTGACTTTGGGCACTGCGGGTGTATCAAGGTTGAGGAGGTCGTAGAAGTTATGCGTAAGATGAGTAGGGGTAGAGCGACCGGGCCAGACAAGATTCAGGTGGAATTTTGGAAGGGTGGGGGGAGAGCAGGTTTGGAGTGGTTGACTGGGTTGTTTAATGTTATTTTTGAGGCAAAGAGGATGTCAGAGGAGTGGAGGTGGAGTACGGTAGTTCCATTGTATAAGAACAAAGGTGATATCTAGAGTTGTAACAACTATAGGGGTATTAAATTACTAAGTCATACCATGAAAGTGTGGGAGAGGGTGGTTGAAGCGAGGGCGAGGATGTCAGTGTCTATATCCAAAAACCAGTTCGGATTCATGCCGGGTCGTTCTACTACAGAAGCTATACACCTTGTCCGGAGGTTGGTGGAATTGTGTAGAGAGAGGAAGAAGGATCTGCACATGGTGTTTATTGACCTAGAGAAAGCGTATGACAAAGTTCCTAGAGAAGTTCTCTGGAGATGCTTGGAGGCAAAAGGTGTGCATGTCCCGTACATTATGGCGATTAAGGACATGTACGATGGGGCTAAGACTCTGGTGAGGACAGTAGGAGGAGACTTTGACCATTTTCCGGTCGTAATGGGGTTACACCAAGGTTATGCACTCAGTCCGTTCTTATTCGCCTTAGTGATGGACACGTTGACGCACCATATTCAAGGGGAGGTGCCATGGTGTATGCTATTCACTGATGACATAGTTCCGATTGATAAGTCGCGAGTCGGACTTAACGAGAGGCTGGAGGCTTGGAGACAGGCTCTTGAGTCTAAGGGTTTCAAGCTGAGCAGGACGAAGACGGAATACCTGGAGTGTAAGTTCAGTGCTGAGCCGGGGAAGTGGGCGTGGATGTGAGGCTTGAATCACAGGTCGTCCCAAGTAGAGGCAGCTTCAAGTACCTTGGGTCGGTTATCTGGGGGGGAGGGATCGACGAGGATGTCACGCATCGGATTGGGGTAGGATGGGTGAAGTGAAGGTTAGCGTCTGGAGTCCTGTGTGATAAAAGAGTGCCACCGATTCTCAAAGGTAAGTTCTATAAAGCGGTGGTTTAACCGGCAATGATGTATGGGGCTAAGTGTTGGCCTGTTAAGAACTCATATATCCAGAAGATACAAGTAGCAGAAATGAGGATGTTAAGGTGGATATGCGGGCACACTAGGATGGATTAGATTAGGAATGATGATATTCGGGAGAAAGTGCACGTAGCTCCAATTGATGACAAGATGTGGGAAGCAAGACTCAGATGGTTCGGGCATGTTCAGAGGAGAAGCTCAGATGCTCCGGTAAGGAGGTGTGAGCCGCTAGTTGTGGAGGGAACGAAAAAAGGTAGAGGGCGGGTTAAGAAATATTGTGGAGAGGTGATCAGGCATGATATGGCAAGCTTTCAGATTTTCGAGGACATGACACTTGATAGGAAGTTGTGGAGGTCGAATATTAAGGTTTTAGGTTAGGAGGTAGTTGAGTCTTGCCTTACTAATACCTATGTGAGACTAGTCTGGTAGGGTTTTTGTCTAAGATAGCTAGTGTCAATGCTGTATTTTCAGTGAAGGACCTATTTACTACCTATCAGTTTTGCTTTGCATCTTTCTTTCGGATTTCATGTTGTTCCTATTTTTCTTATGATTTTCTTATGATTTATGTGATGATACTAATATTGTCTTTTTGTTCTCTTGAGCCGAGGGTCTTTCGGAGACAGCCTCTCTATCCCTTTGGGGTAGGGGTAAAGTCTGCGTCCTCACTACCTTCCCCAGACCCCACTAGTGGGATTTCACTGGGTTGTTGTTGTTGTTGTTGTCTTCAAGTTACACATGCTGATCAATGTGAAAATAATTTCTACATGTGTCAGTGTAATTTAACCTGTTTTAGCACAATAATTATCCTTTCTTAAGTTACCAATCACACTTACCATAGACAGTTACATGTCCTTCTCTTTTCAGAACTTGACTGCAAAAATTCACACTGTTAGTATATAAAATTAAACCCTTATAGTTCATAAAAGTAAACTAGAAACTGTGATGTGCAAAAGTATGCATTGGGTTATTTTTATTAGTGGAATATTTTGTTGTCCAATGTTTTGATTTCCTTGACCAAAATTAACCTTATGCTTATACATGGTACTGTATAGGTAGGAGTGACAGTTGTTGATGTCTCAACCAGCCCGAAGGAGACGGATAGTTGTGCTGATTTTCATTTTGTACCAAGGAAGGATGTGCTGTCATGCTATGTGCCAAGCGGAGAATCTGTGGTCCAGCTTCCAGATGATAGAGGCCAAGCTATTGCAATCATGACTAAAGCTCTTGAAAGTTTCCTAAGGAAAGCTTATAATGACCAGATTCTTGCTGGAGTTATTGGCCTTGGGGGTAGTGGAGGAACATCTTTACTGTCATCTGCCTTCCGATCGTTTCCAATTGGGATCCCAAAAGTTATAATATCGACGGTTGCCAGTGGTCAAACTGAATCTTATATTGGAACATCAGATTTGGTATTGTTCCCTTCTGTTGTAGATATTTGTGGGATTAACAATGTTAGTAAGGTTGTTCTGTCTAATGGGGTTGCAGCATTTGCTGGAATGGTGATTGGAAGTCTTGAAAGATCAAAAGAGTGTAGCATCGGTAATGAAAAGTTTACAGTTGGTGTAACTATGTTTGGGGTTACAACTCCTTGTGTTAATGCTGTCAAAGAAAGATTAGTCAAAGAAGGATATGAAACTTTGGTTTTCCATGCAACGGGTGTCGGGGGCAGGGCCATGGAGGATCTTGTTAGAGGAGGTTTTATACAGGTAATCCTGTTTCTCTATCACCACTTATGGTTTCAGTGGTATATAAGTAAGGAAGGGTATTGATATTTCCCATTTTCCCTTATAATGAACTCTTAAATCCTAAAATTGAAACCTATGCGGACAAATAAATCCCTTTTTACCTAACAATCCTAAAAAGTACTAAATTCTATTAATATCATATAAGTAATATTTTGTTTCAAACCCTTATTCCACTATTGGACCATTGGACATCTTATAATGTAAAAATACCATCTGATTTAATCATAATAAAAAATTAATTATATAACTAAGAGCAGTGATGATAATAATGGTAACAATAGTGAGAAGCTAAGCATTTTTGGTTATTCATTCTCTTGTGTGGTCATGTATTTCTTTGAATGGTTAACATTTATTCAATTGGTCATACATCTTATTCATAATTAACTGAGAAAGAGTGCAATTTGAATATATTATAATGCTATTAGCAATTAGGAACTATAAGGAAAGAGTATGAAAAGTAGGATTTATTGGTCTCTAAACTTTTACTAGGATTACAGTCAATCACGAAGGAAAATATCAGTCATTTGCCTTGTGCATTGTCTTGGATGATATAAAAGTGCGGCCTCATTAGTTCATTGCAATTGATCATTTCAAACTAGGGGTAGAACCAAGGTAAATGGCTTGTCAAACATGTTACTAATGTCTCTGAAAAAATTACTGAAGTAATATATAATCTCTTTCTGGAACACGATTAATATCCATTTGTTGTTATCTTATTTTAGGGTGTATTGGATATTACAACAACTGAGGTTGCAGATTACGTAGTTGGAGGTGTTATGGCATGTGATAGTTCCCGATTTGATGCAATAATAGAGAAGAAGATTCCTTTGGTTCTGAGTGTGGGAGCTTTGGATATGGTGAATTTTGGTCCTAAAACTACCATACCTCCCGACTTTCAGCAAAGGAAGATTCATGAACATAATGAGCAGGTGATTCATCTTTCGTTTTGCTCATTGTTTGTCTGTAAAAGAATTCCTTAAGATATTGAGCAGTAGCATTATCTAAAAAGTTAATGTTGGAACACCCACCATTCACAGTTTGACAGTTATGCATTGTGCAACAAATTAGTGTTGTTTGATATCATCTTGCACAACTTAGAACAAGTAGGCCGCTAAACATTCTAAAAGTATCTCAGGACATCATGCTTTTGTTTCCATCAAGCAATATTCTGCCATACTCTTGAAATTTTTTTATATTGTGTCCGGACTGCACAATTAATCATATGGGTTTAAATCTGATAAACTATCAAAAAAAGTATTTGAGGTGTGCCGTTTGAAAAAATTTAACGGAATGCTTATTTTCCAGGTTTCCCTAATGCGTACTACGGTAGGTGAAAATGAGAAATTTGCTGCATTTATAGCAGAAAAGTTGGGCAAGGCATCATCAAGTGTTTGTGTTTGCTTGCCAGAGAAAGGTGTCTCTGCATTAGATGCACCAGGGAAAGCCTTTTATAATCCTGAGGCAACTAGTTGTCTTACACATGAGCTACAGATGCTTCTTAAAAATAGTGAACACTGTCAGGTACCACAATTATTTATAAGGAAGAGGATTCTTATGATGTTACATTCCACTGCTAAGCTGAACTCAGATCATTGAAATATTTGTTCATTGATAGGTTAAGATCTTTCCTTACCATATCAATGATGTGGAGTTTGCAAATGCTTTAGTTGATTCGTTCTTGGAAATATCTTCGAAATCTAGACATGTTGAATATCAGCCAGCCAAGTCTGAATCTATACAAGACAATCAGAAAGATAATGCTGTTCTTCAGAATTATTCCCCACACAACGGAAAATCATTTTCTAACCTCAACGACTTTCCAAATGCAAAACCTGGTGATGATTCTTCCTAAATATCAAGGCTGATAGTTTCCATCACAATGTCATGGCAAATAGAGCTGCTTGAAAATTACTGAACAGCTTCCACTAACTGGTTACTGCTAGTGAATCCAGGTTTCTTTGTATTAATTTATTTACCAGTTCCCACAGAAGCGTTGGGTTGTTCACATTTTTTTCTAGGATTAAGAAAAAGACATTTTGTCTTGTCTTTTCCAAAGCTCACGCACTCCTATCCTCGACCCGAATTTGGATTTAAGATGATAAGTGGAATTACTTGGCACTTAATGTCAACCTTAGCTTGCCACAGAAACCAATAAAGTGAAAGATGACTAGAGAGTATGCTTTATACTTTTGTTAGCCTGAAATATGATTGATTTTTATCTCAAGAATTATTTGCTTACTGTTGAAGAGTCCACATCGGTTGGTGAAGGGATGGGTGGTCTCTTTATATGGTTTGGGCAATCCTCGCCTCTTGAGCTAGCTTTTGTGGTAGAGTTAGGCCAAAGGTCCATTTTCTTATCATGGTATTGGTAGCAAAGCAAGACTGATTCCACTTCTTGGTTTCCTGATGTTGGATCCCAATATTATATTGTTCACGTTCCATATGTCCAGTCCTAGGCATGTGAGGGGGTATAGAAGCATCCCACATTGGTTGGTGAAGGGATGTATATTCTCTTTATATCGCTCGGGCAATCCTCACCTCTTGAGCTTGCTTTAGGGGTTAAGTTTAGTCCAAGGTCCATTTTCTTTATCACCTACCATAGTTTACCGGTTATGCGCTGGCTTGAAATGCCATATAATGGATTCTTTTCCTTCTTTGTCATCATCTATGTTGCTCGGACTCTCCGAAAATGTTGTCAGATGCGTGTCGGATCCTCCAAAAGTAGTGTATTTTTGGAGGATCGGCCACGGGTGTGGCAGCATCTTGAGGAGTCCGCGCAACATAGGTCATCATAATCATCTCTCTGATACAGTGATGTGAATGTCTTTGAAATGGAATATGCTGACTCATCAACCGGGAAATGAATCTCACAGATCTGAGTCAATGCTTTTTCTTTTCTTCTTTTAATTTGGGTGAAGATTTGATGAAAGCCTAATCTTCCTTGAGCAGAAACTTTGCAGAAAAGAATTGTGGTGCTGCAGAAGTTGAAAGATCAAATAAGTAAGGGTAAGCCCATTATTGGGGCTGGTGCGGGTACAGGTATTTCTGCGAAGTTTGAGGAAGTTGGTGGTGTAGATTTGATTGTCTTGTACAACTCGGGGCGCTTTAGGATGGCAGGAAGGGGATCCTTAGCTGGTCTATTGCCTTTTGCTGATGCAAATGCCATTGTACTTGAGATGGCCAATGAAGTATTGCCTGTAAGTCCTAATTATTGTCTACTTCTTTAATTCTTCTGAAAACCTGATAGGCCTTTAGGCTCAGCTTCATCAATCTTCTATTGTTTAATTTTAGCTCACATTGGATTTGAACATGAATTACTGTTCAAGTTAAATACAACCTGCTGTCTAGCAAGTTCATGTTTGATTCAAAGGCTTAACAAATTGATAAAACACTCCACGTGACTCAACATGAGCAAAGCACTAACTATGAGCAGTTGATTTTAATGGACAAGGAAACTTTGAGTGAAGACTGAAGATCACCATACCAAGACAGCCCTGCTCTCAACAGAGTCTAAAAAATTAACTTCCAGTTGACACCCATAATCAGACACATTAAAGCTAATCCATGTCATATCTATGTTTCTTGTCAGTACCTCTTTCTTGGATTATAAATCTCAGTGTTTTCTCAAAAAGATTGCTCTCAGGAAATCCCTGCCAAATTTGCAGTAAGCTTGGACACATCACTCTGGTGGTTGGTTAGAGATGAAAAAGAATGTAGATAGTATTGCTTCTAACTTCAATCCAATTTTGTGCTTTCAACAGTTTCTGTATTGTCAGTTTCAGTCCGACCTTAGTCATAATCCAATTACACAATTGGACTGCTAACACTTACTGAATTAGATCAAAAGCTATGTAGTTGAGATGTCCACTTACATCTTTGGAATATCCGAGGTTTACTTTTATTGTGTAGAAGAATGACTAATCCTACAGAACTGCTTTTCTGGCTGGGTATCTATTAATTGTGACCTTTACTTGCTGCATTTCTCATAGGACAAAAGAAAACCTCACCAGTCCAGGCATCGAACTAAATTTTTTTTTTAACATTCTTTATAATTGCGAAGGTGGATTACAACAGATAACATAATTGTTCATCATGTATATATCTTATTATTTTTCTTGCAAATAATAACCATGATTGAGGTTTCTTTCTCCTTCCTTAGATATATTCTTACATTCCAGAATGGTGGCTTAGTTTCTATCAATGTTGAAATCTGCAGGTTGTTAAGGAAGTGCCAGTTCTGGCTGGAGTTTGTGCTACTGATCCTTTCCGCAGGATGGATAACTTCCTGAAGCAGTTGGAATCTGTTGGGTTCTGTGGGGTGCAAAACTTTCCAACTGTTGGTCTATTTGATGGTAACTTCAGACAAAATTTGGAAGAGACTGGAATGGGTTATGGGTATGTCTCAATAGATATGTTTTAGTCAGACTTACAGCTTACGCCCTTCCTTCAAATTGTAACAATATCATGATTCCTTACTATTTATTCAGCTTGGAGGTTGAGATGATTGCAACAGCTCACAGGATGGGCCTTTTGACAACCCCATATGCTTTCTGCCCAGATGAAGCCGTTGCTATGGCAGAAGCTGGTGCTGACATCATAGTGGCCCATATGGGGCTCACAACATCTGGTTCAATTGGTGCAAAAACAGCTGTCTCATTGGAGGAAAGTGTAACCTGTGTCCAAGCTATTGCGGATGCTACTCATAGGATAAATCCTGATGCTATTGTGCTCTGCCATGGAGGTAAATCCAGGAACCCTAAAGTAACTAAAAGATTCTAAAGCAAAAAACAAAAGGAAATGGCTGGATCAATTCTGTGCCGTGTCATGCAGCAAAATCTCTGCCAATTAAGTAGTACTCTGATGGTGTATCAGATGGATTCACTGGCTTCATTTATTTTGAAGTCATTTTGTCTTAATTCCTTGGCGTGTAAAGAATAAGTTAGATAGATGACTGAAAACTTAAGCATATGTTGGATCAGCTTCTCATACCACTTGTGAGGATTATCATACAATATCGCTATGTGCAATGTTCTTATCCCCATGGTTACAGCTACCAATTCTAAGGTAGTTGCCTAATTTACGTTGCACCAATTAATTAGTGCACCAAGTACAAATTATACATGTTTATATGAACGTAGAGATTCTAATAAAGAAAACATTTTATCAAGTGGTGAGGATTGGTAATCTACTGTCTTTAGTAAATGATCCATGTGGGTGTTGCAGTCCACATAGCTTTAGCATTGATTCCCTGCGGTTTTTCTTCTGTCGTGAATCATAACCGGGAAAACAAATGCTGGTTGAAACTTTTTGGATTTGAAGCTGCATTTTTTATGGTGTATTTCCCTAAAAATGCAGTCCTAAAATATTTCCTATGCACATATTTCTGACTATCTTCGACGATGTTTGTGCTAGTAGACATTTTTTGTTCTTGGAGGTATACTTGATGTTAAGTTTTTGGTACTTCTTTGCATTTGTGTTTATCTAAGTCCTAAAACTGCTCTCTTTTCTTTTTCTCTTTTTCTTCCCCTATCATTCTTCAAAGACTTGGTATATATTGTAGTAGAATATCTGTAGCATTTCTTTTCTAACATAAAGTATTTGCTAGTCACTAGACTAGAACTATTACTACCATTTTGTAATTCCAGCATTTTTGTTGAAATTTCATTGCTTTCAGTTACTGCAGTAACTTTAGCATAATAAGTTGCTTATTTTTAGGAAGAATTTCAATTTTGAATTTCTATTAGATTGTTTAAGTTAGTTGAGATATTTTAGGTTTTTTGAATTTTAAATTATGTAGATTTTTTGTTCCTAATTGGCTATTTAAAGTCTTGTTATGCTTAATAAAATTGTTGAGAGACATTTTCAGTCTTTACTTTTAATATTTTTGCTGCCCCATCATTTAAAAAACCAATAGTGGTATCAGAGCTTCATTGGTCTTACGGGATCTGTGAGTTCTTCCGAATAACCATTTTTAAATCACTTTTCACCAATATCAGTTTTTAAACCTATTTTCAAACATGGCAAATAGCAGTCTCTCTTTAAATGCCCCCACAAACTTTCCCCGGCAATTACTGTCGAATTTGCTCAGTGAAAATGAAACCATATTTTAAAACCTATCATTTGTTAAATGTTGTAAAGGAAGAACAATCCTTACCAGCAATCCCTGAAATCCTATCATTGTCCAGAATCAGATACTTTCAAAAGAGATTTCAGATAGGACAAGGTCACTAAAGGTATTTTTTATGCACAAAACCATAAGACGAAAAAGAAAGAAGAAAAAGAACTACACTACAAAAGTGTGTAATTTCAGGTGCTCAAAACAATCCTCAAGGATAAACAACAGAAGCAAGAACTGAGGAGGAGCAACTCTTTAAATTGCAGCAACTGAAGTAAAGGAGGAGTGTTGATATTTCATTGCTTTCGGTTATTGTAGTAACTTTAGCATAATAAGTTGCTTAGTTTTAGGAAGAATTTCAATTTTGAATTTCTATTAGATTGTTTAAGTTAATTGAGATATTTTAGGTTTTTTGACTGTTAAATTATGTGGATTTTTTGTTCCTAATTGGCTATATAAAACCTTGTTATGCTTAATAAAATTATTGAGAGACATTTTTAATCTTTACTTTTAATATTTTTGCTGCCCCATCATTTAAAAAAACAACAATTTTACTTGACATCTTCATGTTGTTCAAAAGATATAATGGTGTTCTTTCTCAAGGCAATCTAGGAGGTCTGATTTGGTACAGAATTCTAAGCTGTCAAACAAATACTAGTTGTCAAATTTTACAATTATCTGGGGTTCTGGGTAGGATTAACATCGTTGGAAGTAGATTTTATATTTGACAACTTTTTGTATCATCAGTTCTTGAGTCTTTATTGCAATGGCACATTCTTTTCTTCTCCTTCTGATTTATCTAGTCGCTACTGAAGATTCTTTCCGTTACTTACAGGCCCTATATCTGGCCCTAAGGAAGCAGCATATGTACTGAAGAGAACCAAAGGAGTTCATGGATTTTATGGCGCTTCAAGCATGGAGAGACTACCAGTTGAGCAAGCTATAACTGCTACCATCCAGCAGTACAAATCCATTTCGATGGAGTGAGATGCAATGGGTTTAGGTGCTTTATAAATTCGAGACCTATGTGTATGATCTTCATCTCTTTCTTTATATATTAGTGTTGGTCCTCTAAGCTCTTGAATGTTCAAATAATTTTGTAGCTTGAGCCTGAGATTTATGACGCGAATCACATGCAATATTTCTTCTTTTGTCTAAGATGGTGATTTTTAATAAGCTGATGAAGTATTCATCTGTTTTTTAGACATTCATATAATTACAACTGACGGCAAATTGTTTTCTTTCTTTCCACCTTATTAGTCTTCGGACACAGGTAAGTATGCATAGAGTGACCCTGAGTCTGTCCTGGGCTTCTCTGTATTTAAGCAGCAACTTGGCACACGATGGCACTGCATCCACAGTTGTTGTCTGTCCTGAAAATCTTTAGATTTAACAAATTATCCATGATCTACTCATCATCAACCTTTTCATAGGCTGGATACGAATCCCTCTGCAGCATAGACTGCATGAAGTTCTCATGATGTTCGTTTCCATCGAGCGATTGGATATTGTTATCTTGAAGGTCTCCATTCGCCTCTTCTGTGCCTGGGCATATTGCTTTATATGCTGTAATAAATATCTGAAGTTGAAGATAAGCATATTCCACAAGGAATACTAATTATTATCCCTCTTTCAATAATAATTTATACTTAAGTATTAGTTTATTTTTATGGTGGAGAGAAATTCTCCTAGATGTTGCAACACATGTTCTGCATGCAGTAGTCAACTCTACCTTTGCGGCCAGATATAATCTGGTACCTGATAGTGCCTGGACGAAACTTTTTTGATGATTTTTTGGATAAAAAGTATATTTTTAATGCTAAAAAAAAAGTTACATAAATAAGTATTTCGCAGTATAATATTACGAATTATCTTAACGGAAATTTAGCCGTTAAAGTAATTCGCAGTATAATACTGCAAATTATAAAATAAAATAAAAAATTACAGTACATTTATTAATTTGGCCCCACCAATTAACTGACATAATAATAATTCAAACACATAAAACATAGTACTATATTGCGAATCAATTATTAAATTTTTCTACAAGAAAGCAACTTTTTTCATATGGGTTTTATCTTTTTCACAATTAACAAATTTAATTTTGGTTGTGTTATTGGTTGCTAAAGTCTGAGTTTATTTTCATTTGCAAAATCTTGTACTTTTATGATAATTAAAATATGTCGAAATCTGAGTTATTTTTTAGAATTTTTTTATCTAGTAAATTATTGCTAGGAAGATTGTTTATCTTCTCAAGTATTTTGATGCAACAATTATTGAATAGAATTAACCTTTTCATGTTTGCTAAGAAAAAATTTCTATTGTGTTAGAAGTACGTGGTCCGACCTGAGATATTTTAGCAAAACACAATAGAGATTTTTTCTTATGACTCATAATCTTATGCAGGCCGCTTATGTTGCTTTAAATTAATACTAGTCAGTTAGAAAGTAGTTTGAAAGCAACCAAAAATAGTGGACCATCAAAAAACTTCAACAAGAAGTTATTCTGTGTAAATAAGTAATGGATTTAAATTATATATCTTGATAATGTAATGAAAGTATAATTTAATCTGTTATAATATCTTATTTAACGCTTATTTTTAGCTATCATATTATCAATTAATGTTATTAAATAGAGTAATTTTATAATTATTTCTTAATTGATCTGATTGTATAAATACTTTTTACATAATGCATAAAAATTCCTACAAACTATAATAATGGTCTTGCAATTTAAGATTTCAACATCTCCAATCAACAACTAACCAATAATACTCCGAAAAGAGCTTTACTTCATTATTCAACAAAAAATCTCTATTGTGTTAGAAGTACGTGGCCCGACCTGAGATATTTTAGCAAAACACAATAGAGATTTTTTCTTAGCAAATATGAAAAGGTTAATTCTACAAGTAGTTTTGCATCAAAATACTTGAGAAGATAAACAATCTTCCTAGCAATAATTTACTAGATAAAAAAATTCTAAAAAATAACTCAGATTTCGACATATTTTAATTATCATAAAAGTACAAGATTTTGCAAATGAAAATAAACTCAGACTTTAGCAACCAATAACACAACCAAAATAAAATTTGTTAATTGTGAAAAAGATGAAACCCATGTGAAAAAAGTTGCTTTCTTGTAGAAAAATTTAATAATTGATTCGCAATATAGTACTACGTTTTATGTATTTGAATTATTGTTATGTCAGTTAATTGGTGGGGCCAAATTAATAAAGGTACTGCGAATTATAAAATATATATATATATATATATATATATATGTAATACTGCGAATTACAATTTTATTTTATTTTTGTAATTCGCAGTATTATACTGCGAATTACTTTAACGGCTAAATTTTCGTTAAGGTAATTCGCAGTATTATATTGCGAAATACTTATTTATGTAAATTTTTTTTAGCATTAAAAATGTACTTTTTATCCAAAAAATCATATAAAAAAATATAGGTAATATAATATTTAAGTCAAGTTTAGCATCTTAAATTCCATACCGTGTATGAAGTATGACAGATGGAGGACTACTTCTACCCAAGGCACCTGTCAGGTTTTCTTACTTTGACTTTTCCGCGGAAGTTATGTCTATAATCGTTGATTTGAGTTGAAATGGAAACTTTCCCCATTACCGAATTTGCAAGGAAGCTAGACGTGCTGATGTGAGTGGCTGGATAAATAGAATCTTCAAAATTTACGCAGTCTAAACTGACTCTCGACTCCTGCATTTTCTTTAAAAAAAACTCTGGTCCCAAAAGTCTTTCCGCTCGTTTTTCTTTACACGTTTTTATTACTATAAATTTTGCACTTACCCTTTAGCCATTGCTTGCATTCTAGCATCCAATCAGACAGGCTCGCATCACCTGTTCCTTTCAGAGAAGTCAGAAATTGGTGTTCTATTTTTCTGATATCCTTGGCTATCGAAACGACTGCAAATAGCAAAATCTTAAGGAACATGTCTTCTTCTGCAGAATCGAAAATGGTACTGGCCAAGACCGTTTTATCCACAGTAGGCTCTGTTGCTGCAACAGCTATGGTGGTTCGGACAGTAGTCAATGAATTCCTTCCTCCAGAATTGCATGAATATTTCTTCTTTGGCCTCAAAAACATCTTCAGCAGGTTCTCAAATCAGCTAACAATGGTAATAGATGAATTTGATGGCTTGGTTAACAATGACATCTATGAAGCAGCTGAAATGTACTTGGGAAACAAGCTGTCACCCAACACCCGTCGAGTCAAAATCAGCAAGCCTGAGAAGGAGAAACATATCAACATAACCATGGAACACGATGAGGAGGTGACAGATGTTTATAATGGGCAGAAATTCAAGTGGGTTTGGCTCTGCAAACGAGTAGAGTCTAGAGACTTTTATAATCCCAGAGACCTGAATTCCACTCAAAGATCTGAGGTGAGAACCTTTGAGCTCACGTTTCACAAGAAAAACAAGGACCTTGTTCTTAATTCTTACTTGCCTTATATTATAAGAGAAGCAAAGCTGCAGAAACTTGAGAGCAGGGAAATCAAGATTCACACTGTGGATCATGAAAACGTGTATGACTCGCACTCGATGAATCTTGATCATCCGGCAACCTTTGAGACTCTAGCAATGGACTCAGAACTGAAAGACAAAATTTTGAAAGATTTAGACAGATTTGTGAAGAGAAAAGATTATTATAGGAAAGTGGGGAAGGCGTGGAAAAGAGGGTACTTGCTACATGGCCCTCCAGGGACTGGAAAATCCAGTTTGATCGCCGCCATGGCTAATTATTTGAACTTTGATATATATGATCTGGAGTTGACTGAGCTGATGAGGAACTCTGATTTAAGACGGTTGCTTGTGGCCACGGCTAACAAGTCCATCTTGGTGGTGGAGGACATTGACTGTACCATTGATTTGCAAAATAATTTGGCTAATCGAGCAAATGATTCTTCTTCAAACAGTTCTAATCAGCAAGAAAGCAAGGTAAGTCTCTTTGTTTTTCCAAGGCAAGCTCCTACTAAATCCTACTATTCCTACTGGATTTGAGCAACTCGAGTATGAACGCAGTATCGCTATGCCCCTAGCTTAGCCCCGCTCTTTGGTTTAGGATGGATCCGGACTGGAAGTGAAAATACCGTAAAAATGGCTTCTTTGCTTGTATTTTCTTGTCTTACTTTAAAAGTATACCGATTCACTGAGATTTCCTTGCAAATGCTAATATTTTATTGTTCATTGCAGGTGACATTATCTGGTTTGTTGAATTTTATTGATGGATTATGGTCGAGCTGTGGTGATGAAAGAATCATAATTTTCACAACAAACCACATCGAAAAGCTTGACCCTGCATTGTTAAGGCCTGGTAGAATGGACATGCACATTCATATGTCATATTGCACCCCCTGTGGCTTCAGGCTTCTTGCTACTAATTACTTGGGCATTAGAGAGCACAAGTTGTTCAAAATAATTGAGGAACTGATAGAAACTGCGATGGTGACACCGGCCGAAGTGGCGGAGCAACTATTGAAGGAAGATGAGATTGAGATTTCACTTAATGGTTTAATTAATTTTCTTAATGTAAAGATTAAAGAAAAGGAAGATGCCATGTTTGAGAAATTAGAGGCAACACAAGTTGAAACGAATGAGAAGAAGGAAAGTGATGAAAAAGAAAACTTAGAAGAAAAAAGATTACCAAACGAGGAAAGTTAAAAGCCAAAAAGAGAGTTTGCTGAATCTAACATGGCATAGTTAGTTATTGAGCAATTTATGCTATATACCTACTAAAGACAAACTAATTACCCGCTTTTACCTACTCTTAAAATAGTTACACTATACACCTGGTCGACCAAAACTATTTACCCGTGTACCCATTTTTCTTATTTATTCTTCTACTGCAACTATGCAGTTTAAAGTTGCCTTGTACTTTTTCTCTATATTTTTCTTCTCCCTTTCTCTTTCTTCACTTTCTCTAATTGGATTACATCCCTCTCTATGATCAATTCACTTTTTCTATCTTCTCTTTTTCATGTATTCCAGAAAAACAAAATTAGAAAGTAAATCTATAAAAAAAAATAATTAGGGTTTCAATAGTTTCTTCTCAAAATTCTCAATCTCATTGAGTTCGATAGATTTTGGCTTTCTCTATATG
>MU724630.1:0-21312 GCA_026770625.1 Nicotiana glauca
TGCTTCTATATGTTTTGTAGAGTTTTGTATGATTTGATTGTTTATTATAAATGAACTAAGGGCTGCTTTAAATAAAAATGGACTTGTACTGTTAATCTGAAATGGTATGAGTTGTAGTTAATTCAGGACGTTTGTGTAGTTAAATAGACACTGAATATTATTCATGGAGCCTAGTTAGTTTGATTTTTGTTTTCATATAGAATATTTAATCATTTACTGATTATCATTTAGCCTGGGTAATTAAACTGATTTCGACTGATTTTCATACCCTTTATTCAAGTTTATTTCAAATGGATCTGTGTTCTATTTAATCACAGAAGAAACGAAGTGAGAAAAGTTTTACTGTTCGGTCATGGTTGTTGCTCCAGTTATAGGCCCATGTGATTATTTTGCTTGTTGTCCTCTTTTAAAAGTGAATAAAGCCATGAATTCCCTGTGGCCCATGTGATTATTTTGCTTGTTGTCCTCTTTTAAAAGTGAACAAAGTCACGATATCCTTGTAGATTCCTTTACGTTAATGTTGTCTTCATATTTTATATTTTTTAGGTTTTCTTGTTTTCCTTATAGTTAGCCTATGGATATGAATATCGTTAGGTTTGTTTTAATTATGATTTTAATTATGAACATTCGTGCTTTAAGTTGAATGCGATCTTTTGAAATAAATCGAGGCGTGCCATTTAGCAAATTTCATGGCCCTCGTAAAGTGCAAACGCGTAGTTGCTTTAGGCGCGTATTTAATAGTATTATCTTCTTAAACTCGGGTGCACATTTATGTGACCCAAATCCAAATCTCAACGGAGTCGAAATATGTCAATAACCACGGGTACATTGATGTGACGTGGTTTGAGATGTGTTTTTACGACGTTGCAATTTCCTATAAAATAATAATAATCAAAAGCGGTTAAAAAGAAAAAAAAATGCACATAGGTTTGAGCATGTACTAAAATCAGATAAAAAAGCCAAATATGACAGTTGAGCGACCGTGCTAGAACCACGGAACTCGCGAATGCCTAACACCTTCTCCCGGATTAACAGAATTCCTTATCCGGATTTATGGTTCGTAGACTGTAATACGGAGTCAATCTTTTCCTCGATTCGGGATTCAACCGGTGACTTGGGACACCATTAATCTCCCAAGTGGCGACTCTGAATAATTAATAACCAAATTTCGTTCCGATTGTCCTTTAATTGGAAAAACTCCTTTACACCCTTGCGGGTGTAGGTAAAAAGGAGGTGTGACAGTGTCATTTCCACTTTCCATTCACACCCTTTAAAGAAAAACGCAACAAATAATAGATTATTTAGATTACATTCCTCTATTTTAGTAGGGAGATAATACTGATAAGTAGGGGTGACAAAATGGTTCAAAGAAAATAGTTAACCACCCATATTATCCATTAAAAAATGAGTTGGATAATGAACTTTTTAAAAACAGGTCAAATATGGATAAGAACTATATTATCCATTTAGAAAATGGATAACCAATGGTTATAATTTTTACATTTGTAAAGTCTTAAATTGGGGGTAACTCAAGTTAGAGAACTAAGAATTCTCCCAAAAATGATCATATACAAGAAGCCATGGATAATATGGATAACCCATATTATCCGCCGGTTAATCCATTTTTATCCGTATTAAATATGAGTCGGTTCGGATAATTGATCCGATTTTTCATTACCCGTTTTCAACCCAAACCATATCCGACCCGACCCGACCCGCATGTTTACCACTCCTACTGATAAACAACATATATTTGGGTAAATCATTCTTTAGTTTAAATTTTAGTATATTTAGAACATATAGTTATACTACCAAAGAAAGACAGGTGCTTATCTAAGTTTATTTATTCGAAAGAAATGTGCTTTCATTAGATATTAAATCCCTTTTTTCCTTACTTCTCTTCTGTTCAAAAAAAAGGACATGAAACAAAAAAGTAATGAAATCAAAACAGAAAAGAAAAAAAATAGATATGAGTGACGATGGAAGTTGTGTTGTCTGCCCATTAGATTGTATTTCTTCTCTATATCGTTTTCAACTTCTTCCCTTGCATTGTTCTTATTTTCTTCCTCATTTTATTCCTTGATCTCTCTAAATTGTCCGTCTGATTTCTCGCCTATCATGAGTTTGACTTGCGCTCCAAAATCATAATTACTGATTTAATAGTTAGCGCTTTAACACATTCGAATAGAACTCAACGTTGTGTGCTAGATTTCAAGGTCGGATAGGACTTTGAAGATAGGGGTAAGGAAATAATTCCCCATCTCCGATAGAATTTGTGTTAGAAGCGACTCTGCCAAGATATCAAGTAGTTCACATAGATCGATCATAGGCCTAAATAAACCTTATTACCCATTCTTTATTATTGACTTATTTTTTTTTTTTTTTTACTTACTCGTACAAATTATTTATATCAAACTAATAAATGCATGTCATATTACTTTCCTTCATTGCTCTTTTTTTTTTTTATTATTCCTTAATATCTCTCTAAATTGTCCCTCCTCTAAATAAACCCTATTACCCGCTTCCCCTCTAGCCTCTATTGCCAACTGTTTTGTTCTTTTACTTACTCCATCTATTAAATTTTTTCCTTCTTTTTTTTTTTAATTCCTTCTCTCCTAAGGTTTATCCAAAGATGAAAAATCTTTGCTCCATTCTTCATGCATACAAATATGCATTGTCATCTTCTAACTCTCTACAAAATTCCCAAACGTCTGCTTCTATATATTTATATTTTTATGAATAGAGAAAAGTAACTCCCCCTTCTCCCAACAAGAAAAAGATCTCGACGTATCCCTACACTCTTTTTAAGAATAGAGAAAGGTTGTCACACCTCCTTTTTCCGAAGATAAGGAGTTTTTCTAATTAAATTGACACCAAATAAAAATATTTATTACTGTTTTAATGATCCGATCGGTAGTTTTGAGATCTAGTGCGTCTTTCGGTGGTTTGAGGCCGTGAGCCACTTCACCTCATGTATTATGACTTGTACGCATGGTCGGAATTGAATTTCGGAAAGTTCAGAGTTGATTTGGAGAGAAAATCCTCATTTCGAAAGCTTTAAAATGGAAGAATTGACTAAGGTTCGAATTTTGAGTAAATGACCTCGGAATCGAAATTTGAAGGTTACAACAGATTCGTATGATGATATTGGACTTGGGCGTATGTCCGGATTTTGGATGACCCGAGAGCGTTACGGCGCCTATTGTGGAAGTTAGCATTTTGAAAAAAAATTATACATTTTGGTTGAAGTGCATTTCAATGTTATCTATGTTCGTTTGGGATTTCAAGTCTGAGAATAGCGTTGTATGATGATTCTGGTATTGGGAGCGCGTCCGAAAGTGAATTTGGAGGTCCGTAGGTCATTTTGGAGTCGTTTCGCAAAAGTTAAAAAATTTGAAGGTTTTTGAAAAGTTTAACCGGAAGTAAACATTTTTATATCAGGGTCGAATTTCGATTCCGTAAGTTAGAGTAGGTCTGTAATATTGAATATGACTTGTGTACAAAATTTGAGGTCAATCGGACGTAATTTGATAAGTTTCGGCAGCGAATGTAGAAGTTTGACGTTCTAAAATTCATTAAGCTTGAACTGGAGTGCGATTCATGATTTTAGCATTGCTTGATGTGATTTGAAGGCTCGACTAAGTTCGTAATACATTTTGGGACATGTTGGTATATTTGGTTAAGGTTCAGGGGGCCTCGGGTGGGTCCCGGATGGTTAACAGAGTGAGTTTTGGACTTAAGGAATGGCTGAAGTGCACCAGTTCTAGTGTAATCGCACCTGCGAAAGTTTGACCGCAGAAGCAAGGTAATAGTCGCAGGTACGGGTTGGGCGAAGCAGGGAAATGACCGCTGGTGTGAAAGGTTGTCCGCACCTGCGAGGTCGCAGGTGCGAGAATGAGAGAGGATGCCTGGGGGCGCAGGTGCGGGTGCGCATCTGCGCTGAGGGATGCATGTGCGAAAGATGGCCTGGGCAGTGAGGTTTCCTTAAAACGGGGATTTGGCCCATTTTCTTCCATTCCCTCTTGGTTGGACGATTTTTGAAGAGATTCAAGTGGGGGGTTTTTCATCATCTATGTTAAGGTAAGCTAATCCCACTTCCTGTAAGTTAAATACATGGTTTTATTATGGATTCAAGCATGAAACTTGGTAGAAATTTTGGGATTTGAAGAAAACCCTAGATTTTAATAATTCAAATTTTGACCACGAATTTGGGCATGGAATTGAGGATAAATTATATATTTGAGTTCATGAGGTTATGGGTAAAGTTTATCTTTGAAAATTTTCGGAATCCAAGCACGTGGGCTGGAGGGTGATTTATCGACTTTGCAAACGGAGTTGGAAATTGTTGTAAATAGGGTTATAATAAGTATTTCAGTATATATTTATGGATTTGCTCATTTATGGATTAGTTATGGAGCGTTGGGCATCGGTGGGAGTCGTCGGAAGGGCTTGGAGCCAGTTATGGAACTTCATAGCGAGAGAAGTCTATTTTCTAACCTTGTAAGAGGAAATTTACCCCATACATGAAATAATTCAATATGTGCGTCTATTTGTGGGGGCTACATACCTACGAGGTGATGAGAGTCTGTGTGTAGCTAATATTATGCTTAAGTCCGGGTGGTTTAGGACCTAAAACCATGCTATACTTGCGATATTTGTAACCTTAATGTCAATTTAAATTGCTTAAATCATATCAAACTTTGTAAATGAATTTCTAAAAGGTTAAACTTCATTTTCTTGACCGTTAAAAGAAGATTGTCATTTCCTTGATTAATTGCTCCTTGAAAAATTCTTGATTGACTGTTTGATTGTGTTTTCCTTTTGTGGAACGGGCTGAATGCCTCGGCAGATTAAATAGACGCATCTATGGTTCGCGTCGTTCGACCCTCACCAGTGCACAGTTTAAATATTATGTTGGATCAGGCTGTACGACCTCGACATGATTTGCGCATGACTTAATTGATTGTTTTGGAATTATTGATAATTGATGTGGCCTCACTTGCCAGAGATATAAATTGTTAAAAGATGAAAATAATTTGGAAATCTGCTATTAACAAAAGAATTATTTACCTGCTTCACTCTATTTAGTTTATAATCATTTTATAAAATCCATGATTAATCATATTATCGGTATATTATTGTTGGTCATAGTAAGTGTCGGAGTCGACCCCTCGTCACTACTTCTTCGAGATTAGACTGGATACTTACTGGGTACGCGTTGTCTTTGTACTCATACTACACTTGTTGTACATTTTATTTTATAGCCACATGTATGGCTAGTGGCCTAGCGGGCGCAGCAGCATGGTTGACACAGGGACTTAGGTGGGCTATATTCCATATTACAACCCGCAACCAGCAGAGTATTTACATTTTCTTCCTGTCCAAATTTGTATTCCGGACAGTTGCTGTATTTTATTTTATTTCTTTGTAAATGCTCATGCACTTGTGACACCGGGTTCTGGGATGATTTTAGGATGTTCAGTATTTAAATCGAAAACATTACTCCCTCCGTTTCAATTTATGTGAACCCATTTGACTGAGCACGGAGTTTAAGAAAAGAGAGAAGACTTTTAAACTTGTGGTGTAAAATGAGGCACACATATTTTGTGTGGCTATAAATCATTGAATAATAGAAAATTATTTCCAAATAAGGAAAGGGGTCATTCATTTTGGCACGGACCAAAAAGGAAATAGGTTCACATAAATTGAAACGGAGGGAGTATTATTTATTTTATAAAGTTCGTTTGTTACTAATTAAATTGAAGGAAATTTATGATTTCAAAAATATTAAAATAAGAATTTAATTAACTATTTCGTGTTGGCTAGCCTGACAGTGGTGTCTGACGCCATCACGACCTTTAACGGATTTTGGATCGTGACAACATGGTATCAGATCCAGGTCCACTTAGGTCTCACGAGTCATGAGCAAGTCTAGTAAAGTCTTGCGGACTGGTATGGAGACGTCTGTACTTATCTTTGAGAGGCTACATGGCTATTAGGAGCGCTTCCCTTCTTGATTCCTCATCGTGTGATTTGATTCCCTTGAGGCTTATGCCTTCATTTCCTTCCTATTCAATCTTACTCAGTGTGAAGCACTTGCTATAAATCGAGAATTGAGAAAGTTTAATGGTATTACAGGTGTGGTGCAGGATGTTCCTCCCTGCGTAATTGATTGAGCTATTGTCGTCGCCTCGCGAAAAGCCGTTCTATCGTTTCGGCTCAGTATAAGTACTACCTACGATTTTGAGATTTGGCATTTATTAGTATGACAATTCGTCGCTGCTATTGAACAGTGTTTGTGCTATGGTAAGATACTTGTCTATGTGTCAGGTTTACTCAGTGCACGATTCAGAGATTCAGTAATTTATTTTCGGCAGAGGAAAGTTAATCGGTCTGCGAATGCTCAGATTTGGTTTGGTAGAGTAACAAGACTTGGTATTTTCAAGCGTGCAGAATTTTCATCAGTAATGTGGTGTCGTCTCCCTTGATCGAATGTGTTTAGTTCGCCGGTGTTGTGGTCTTCGTCAGATCTCCCTCCAGGCAGGGAAGTGTGAAATAGTGCGAGAGAAGCGGCTCAGAGATCGCTGTGTGTGGTGGTTCAGGATTGAATCGGTGTTCCTAGTGTTGATGGCCTGAGAAAGATGATCTTCGAAGGGGTTTAAAGTTGGTAGCAATCTATTAGTTCAAGTGCTACAGAGATAGATTTGAACTTAAGGCAACAACTGGGCAGCGAAGGATGAGGAATGATATATGGGAGGTGCCTTACGCTGGATAAACTTCTAGAAGCCAAGTGTGAGAAACAGGACCCGTGTAGTTGTTTAAAGGAGTGAGTTTGACCAAAGTGGGAGAGGTGCAGAGTAGCATATGGGTTATGTAGTAGGATGACTACCCGCCTTGAGAAAAGTTTAGAGTGATTTGGGATTAATGGTGGACAGTGTCTAGGTCTACGGGCTTAATTTGGAATACTGGTTATCATACGGTGGGAGATTGGATACAACGGGAAGGAGTTGCTTGATATGAAGAAGGATACAACATGACCTTGGATTGGAATGTATTATCGCACCTTTAGTTGACGTCCATGAGGAGTGAACAGACTACTACAACTAGTGGATGAGCACAGGCTCAGGGTGGTTTAAGGATTTCATAGTAAGGGTACCCAATGCAGTGACATTTGGAAGATGTCGGCACGTAATTTCCATAGGTGGGTTATCTCCTGTGAGCAGGTTAACGGTCGTGTGGTGTTGACGAAGCTTCTACGAAAAACTCTGCTGGCTACCCTGTAAGAGGTAAAATATGTAAATGTGACTAGTGATTCAGAGTGTTCATGAGATGTTAACAGAAGGAATTTCAAGGAATTTGGCGGGTTGATCGTGCAAGATCGTGTCAACGATGAAGGAAGAGTCTTGGTGGGTTCCAAGTTATACAAGGGTAGCTTTAAGCTAAGTGGGAGAGCCCCACCACCTACAATTAGATTGTATGGTTATCTATTTGTGAGGTTTCTGGTTATCGGCATATTAATGGGTTATTATGACTAAGGAAAAAAAGAACACCAGTGATGATTTAAGCAAAGGATTTGAGAGATGTGTGTATTAGTTGGCCTTAACGATTCATGTTCAGGCTTTGGGAAGACTCGGGATTTATATTTCGTGTAGAGGTGATTCACAAGAAAGGTGATACAGCCAGGTGCTTCCTTGAGCATTCATGTTCTAGTAGAGCCTTGGAGTTGATTATATATGGGACCAAGTCAGAGTGGGCGACTTTCAGCAACGATCCTAGTGGATTCAAAGGTTAAAGTGTGGTGCCTAAGGATTTCAAGTCCATAGTATGGTTGAGTATCCAGCTTTTGTAGCAGATTATTATAAAGGAGCTTGGAGTGTTCTGCGTTATCTCCGTTATGGGTATAGTATGAGAGTAATGGGAGGAAATAACTTTGGATACATAGAAGAATTATCAGAATGGGTGTACCAATTGAAGATGCGAATGTATGCATAAGGAGGGAATGAAATGTTTCGTGGGTTTTGAGATAATGTGATCTCGTGAAATGGGGTCACTCAGGACGAGTGCAAATTGAGTTCGTTATGTTTTGAATAGAGCTATTATTATTCCTAAGGCAAGTCCAGGGTAAATTAGGAGAAGTCATATCAGTTAGCAATGTTTAAATCGGCATAATGATGGCAATGATCAGCTCCTTCAGCGTGTTGAGTTACTCATGTGATTTGTGACGGTACGTGCGAGGTTTGACCGTCGCCGTAATTTATTTTGTTTGGAGGCTTTCGATTATTATGGCATGTTATGTATAGATGGATCTCAGAAGAGTTTTGGTGGTTTAGACCACTACTTGAGTTTGGTATTTTCTGCGAATATGAGAATTTAGTCACGTGTTGCAATGTTTCTCTTGAAATGAGTTAAGTAAAAGGTTTCTATATGATGAAGTCTTTAACTTATTAGAGATTCAGTAGTTATGATGAAATTCTTGTACTCTTACGCATTAGCATGATTAAGTGCATCAAGTAACACGGGATTTGGGAGTTGAGGATCAAGGTTGCAGTTTAGTGTCGACAAGAATGTCACCAGCTCAGATGAGCAGGGAAAAAGAATTCAGATGGTTAGAGTAAGATGGTATTGTCTTTAGCATCACCTGAGATCAGTGTCCTGTATAAGAGGCTTTGAGTACTAATTTCGGATTTTTGATTTGCTTTACAGCATTTGTGCGGCCGGTGGTATGGATGTGAAGATTTGTTACCTGGTGCAATCGTGGGAGCGTGTCCCACGGGAAGATTGTATAAGTGTGACATGTAGTCACTTGATTGATTGAAGATTGGAACCAAGTATAGAGATTGTGGTACTATCGTTCATGTGAGAACTTAGGCATGAAGGGCGCTCGGTTCATTTGGTTGTGGACTATGGAAATTTGTTCTGGATCGACGGCTCTTCTTGTGTGTCATGGGAAGAAGGTTTACTGTGGATCCTTGAAAGGTTACTAGCCTAGTATAGTACGATCAACATCGGCTTGAGGTCTGTGGATGGATCTAAATGTGAACGTGGGCTCTATATCAGGCCGTATGTATTCATTTCAGCATAGCGTTCCTTCTGGAGGAGTATTCGGACGTGGATTTCATTTCGTCGTCGGCTATTTCATGTAATACTATATTGTACCGTGAGAGTTATGGTACGACTTGATAAGTTTCATATGTGTTGAGGTTCTGTGTAGCGATAGTGTTATGTGAGCAGGATGGCTCTCGAGATTCAGATCATATATCGCACCTTAGTTGTGCTTGAGTTTTGTAGCGTATGGCGCTATCTGTCTCCCCCAGGGGTGGTATTATGCACTTGGAGTGCTTGTGGCCGATATTCGGGTATTTTGTAATAAGGAGCATTCTAGCTCGGTAAGTATCTCCTTATATAGATTTTATGCCTGGATCGGGTTGCACGCCACAATAGTGTGATGTTGAGTACAACCCCCTATATCTATTCTTGTGTGTTTTGTTTCCCATTTTCTGAGAAAGGTTCGTAACACCTTTTCGGTTGTCTAGTTAGTTACATGGGTTGGGTAGTCATTTCCAAAGTTCGTTTTCCTTATGTATCACATTCGAGTTGGTAGCTTATTGGCACATTGTGGCATCATATGAGACTTTTGGTCGTGTCTGAGGTGGTTTATTGCATAAGCAGCTCGTACTGGATAAGACGAGATTTATTGGATCTGGGATCAGTGTAATCGGATTATATGAAGCATATTAAAGAGCAAATATCGCATTTGGTTCATAATGAGGTAATGGTTCCTGTCAGGAGGAGAGACTCACAATTTGTTGACTCGGTAATTGGTTATGAATTTCTATATATCTCTTCCGTCGTGGCGGTGTTGCAAGTGCTGGAACAAGACTTATATATGTCATAAGATGTATTGTGAGCATCGGGTTCGTGATATTTCGGCTATTATTATCAGATGATGTTATTATGGTCATATGAATTATGAGGTGCATAGTGTGGATTCAGCAAAGGTATGCAATTAGGTATTGGTGCATCGCATAGAGATTGATAATGTGTTTGTATGATAGAAGCGGGCCTTGCAGAAAATTCCGGATGTTGGAATTGGTCTCTTAGTCTATTTGCATAAGAAAAAGGGTAAATCTTCATATTAGTATGGGCTCAACTGAGTTGGGTAGCACGAGTAGGTACACGTGGTGTTAAACAGTGATTTCAGCCAACTTCAGCGCAGTTCTCAGCACGTTCGATGAGGAACGTATTTTTAAGTGGGAGAGAATGTAACGACCCGACCGGTCATTTTGAGCTCTAGCACTTCGTTTGGCGGTTTGAGGCCATGAACAGCTTCACCTCAGGTATTATGACTTATACGCATGGTCAGAATTGAATTTTGGGAAGTTCGGAGTTGATTTGGAGAGAAAATCCTCATTTTGGAAGCTTGAAAATGGAAGAATTGAATAAGGTTGGGCTTTTGAGTAAATGATCTCAGAATCGGAATTTGAAGGTTCCAAAAGGTTCGTATGATGATTTTGGACTAGAGCATATGTCGGATCGCATTTTAGATGACGTGGGAGTGTTTCGACGCCTATTGTGAAAGTTAGCATTTTGGAAGAATTTCATAAATTTGGGTTGAAGTGAATTTCATTGTTATTGATGTTTGTTTGGGATTCTGAGTCTGAGAATAGCTCCATATGGTGATTCTGGTATTGGGAGCTCATCCAAAAGTGAATTTGGAGGTCCATAGGTTATTTTTAAGTCGTTTGGCAAAAGTTAGAAATTTGAAGGTTTCTGAGAAGTTTAACCGGAAGTGAATTTTTGATATCGGGGTCAAATTCCAATTCCGAAAGTTGGAATATGTATGTAATGTTGAACATGACTTGTGTGCAAAATTTGAGGTCAATCAGACGTGATTTGATAGGTTTCGGCATCGAATGTAGAGGTCAATTCATGTTTTTATGCTCCAGAAGTATCACGGTGACCACCATCCCATGTATTGGATTTTAGATTAGTCCTATTCGACAAGGATCTATCTTATGTTGAGGATCCGGTGGCTATTTTGGACAGGCAAGTTCGAAAGTTAAGGTTAAAGAATATCGCTTCAGCAAAGGTTCAGTAAATGGGTCAGCCGGTCGAGGAGGTGACTTGGGAGACTGAGCAGGATATGCGCAGCCATTATCCTCATCTTTTCACCACTTTAGCTATGTCTCTATGCTCATTCGAGGATGAACGGTTGTTTTTAGAGGGGCAGGATGTAATGACCCGGACAATTATTTTGAGAGTTATAGCCCCAATCCCCTATATATTGCTTCCCCCGCATCTCTTTCTGCTTATGTGACTTTCTGGGAAGTTTTGTTTTGGTTTTTGGAGTTTTTTGGAACACTTAGTCCCTAAACTAAAGCTTAAGCCTTAGAATTTTAGCTGTAGTCGGTACTATGTGAAGACTACTCTGAAATGGAGTTTTGTCGATTCCATTAGCTCCGCCGGATGATTTTGGACTTAGGGACGTGTCTGGATTGTGTTTTGGATGTCTGTAGCTCATTTAGGCTTGAAATGGCGAAAATCAAATTTTTGGAGATTTTGACCGGTAGTGGACTTTTTGATATCGGGGTCTGAATCCGATTCCAGAAGTTGGAGTAGGTCCGTAATGTTGAATATGACTTTTGTACAAAATTTGTGATCAGTCGGATGTGGTTTGATAGGTTTCAGCATCGGTTGTGGAAATTGGAAATTTCAAGTTCTTTAAGTTTGAATTGGAGGGTGATTTATGATTTTAGCGTTGTTTGATGTGGTTTGAGGGCTCGACTAAGTTCTTATGGTGTTTTAGGCCCGTTGGTATATTTGGTTGAGGCCCCGGGGACCTCAGGTGAGTTCCAAGTGCTTAACGGATCGAAAGTTGGATTTCTGTTGTTGGTGAAGTCTTCAGCCATATGGTATTTTCGCACCTGCGATGGGGTGCGGGAATGCATGTGCGGAGAGTCAAGCGTAGAAGCAAAAAATGGAGGAGTTTCCAGGGGTCGCAAGTGCGAGGTAGATTCCGCATTTGCAATGCCACCAAATGCATTAGAGTGGTCGCATAAGCGGACAAGCCTCTGGAGGTGCGCAGACGCAGGTGCGACCCTTTAATCGCAGAAGTGGACACTGAGTTTTTAAGTGAAATCCGCACCTGCGATGGGAATTCCGCAGGTGCGGAATAACTAACCAAAAAAGAGAAATTCGAGGGATTGATTCCCATTTCGATTTTCAAACTTTGAGTGCTTGGTGTGAGGCAATTTTTCGTGGTTTCTTTGAGAAGATTGTTAGGGTAAGTGATTCTAACTCGAATTGGACTATATTTCATGAATCTATTGCTATTTTCATCTTCTCATTAGAGATTTGAGTTGGAAATTTGGGGGAAAATGGTAGAAACTTCATAGACTAAAATTTCGAGTTTTGGAAGGCGATTGGAGGCCGGATTCAAATAATTCTTGTATGGTTAGTCTCGTTAGTGAATGGGTATTTGTATTTTGTGATTTTTACACGATTCCGAGACATGGGGCCAGGAAGACTTTTTGGGGCAATTTTCTAATTTCTTGTTGTAGCTTTGATTTCATTAATTAGATTAGTTTCTTATAGTTATATTTATGGTATTTAATTGATTTTGGCTAGATTTTAGTCATTCGGAGTCGGATATTCATGGAAAAAGCATTGCTACCAATTCATTTAGCTCGTTTCGAGGTAAATGGCTTGCCTCACCTTGTGTGGGGGAACTCCACTTAGGATTTGGTATTAATTTTGATATGTGAGCGTCGTGTACGTGGGGTGACGAGTACGTACACGGGCTAATTATTGTAAAAACCCGATTTCTACTGAATAACAGCCTTTTTCTTCTTATTTGAGTTATACTAGCATGTGTAGCATCCTGTTAGCCTAGAATAGCATGTCAACGTGCTTTAATTGCTTATCTGAACTATGTACAGCAGCTTAGTGGATTTATTGCTTATTCCTTGACTTGTACTTAGCCTAAATTGTGGGCTCCTTGCTGTAACTGTTATTTCTATTGTTTGAGCTATGTATTTACGTTGTGACTATGAAATGGTATTCCAGGAGATCCTTCCGTCTTGTATATTTACTTTGGGACTACGGAACAATATTCCGTGGGATTCCCCTATCTTATATATTTACTTTGGGACTACAGAACGGTATTCCGGGAGATCGCCCTGCATATTTACGTTTGGGACTACGAGACGGTATCTCGGGAGATACCCTGTTGTTATCTCTGTACTATTACCTTTCTATGAATTTATTCTTGTTAATTTTCAGTCTTTATTTTGTTGTGATATTATTGTTTTGTCTTGTCTTTTTATATAAATACCAGTAGGGCCCTCACCTGACCTCGTCACTACTCGACTGACCTTAAGCCCAATTTCCCTTACCGGTCCAGCTTTCCTTTTAATCAAACGACCCTGTTTCGCTCTACTTAATCCCGTTCATTTATATCCCACCATCTATCGGCTGGGAACTAATCCCATTTCTCCCATTTAACTGTCTGAAACCCCCTTAAAACCCTCGAGACCGACTCCATTTCCCCTCACTCCCCTTCAAAGTCGCCGCCGAAAATCGTCCTACGATGGCGGGCTGTCCCCATATTATCCCAAATTGATACCCTAAAACCTCCAGTACCCCTTCAAACCTAATCTTCCAATGGTTTCCCCAAAAAACCCTCATCAATCGTTCGATTTTCAGATCCAAAAATCCCTAGAAACCCTAGGTTCCTTCTTTTGAGTCTTCAAGATTTCAAGACTCGATTTGACCCGAAATTTATGCTAACCGATTTTTCTCAGTGAGAACAATCGATTAGTGTTCTTTTTGGCTCATCTCGGAGATATTAGGACCCCGATTGGATTGACTAAACATTTGTCGAAAAAGCTCTTTTTGCTTTGTTCATGTAGCATTAATGTTTTTCCTTTATTCTTCTCCCTCTTCTCTTGTTTGGTCATTTTTAATTTGCTTTTTACGTATTAGCATAATAGGATTTAACAAATAACTAGTTCTATGTTTGCATGTTCAGAGTTATTTAATTAATTGTTAATTTTGATTTATCTAGTGTTAAGAGCCACTGTATTTTTGTTTTTGTCACTCGAATTGGTGCTATATGCTGAGGACCTGCCTTGCTTGACAGGAAGGCCCGTTGGTTTAAGTCTGCAAGTTTGGGCTAGGTGTGGTGGTCAATTGGCCCAAATCTTTGAGGCTGCTAGGGTAAAGAAAAGGTTAAAAGGAAGAGTGAAAAACAGAATTTTAAGAGGAGTTGATTAGAAAGAAAAGATATGAATTTTTAGGTGATTTTGGAAATTTTTATAAGAGGGACAGCTGTGCAAATTAGTTAGAAAAAGATGTCAATTCCTAAAATTTAGCTGACGTTCCTTATATTCCCTCCCTTCTTCCCTCCTTTAGGACCCCATGCTTAAACTCTATAAAAGGGAGAAAAAATCCCCTGCAATAGGACAGACTTCAATTCTCTAAAAATTTAGAATTCCCTTTTAATTTTTGTACTGATTTTACGCTAGAATTCCTTCACTTTAGAGAAATTTCCCCTTCATTCATCCTCGCTCATTTTTCACATTAAAAATCCTCTGAAAATCCACAATTTTTCCTTCAATTTAACACTGATTTTTACACTTAGAACACTCTAAAAAGCTCCATCGAGTTGAGATCGGAGGATGTTTCTTCTGTGTTGCTGCTGTCCTCATTTGCTGTGTGTGAGCTCTAGCCCTAAAGCTCGTATCTCTTCTTGTTTCTTTGTTTGCTATTTCTCTGTTGGTAGCTGAGCTTGGTTTTTTGGATTCTAGGCCTTTATTTGGTCATTTCTCTACCGTTTTCTTTGTTAGGTATGTACATCTTTATATGTATTCTTTTCTCTTGTCACAACCCAAATTCTCCCTCCGTAAATCATCACTGATAGCACCTAGTCTCTACGACTAGGTAAGCCTAACACTTGGCGGAAATAAAATGAAAATATGGAAATTAACAACTAACAGTAACAGATATTCTAAATAAGCAATTTAAGATGCCTCTCGATATATACAATAAGCAACTCTCGAGATATTCACAACTCTCCCAAGACCCGGAACACTGTAAGTCACAAACTTCTACGAATTTCTAATTGTTCTATATATCAGTGTCTAAAGAAATAAAAGAAGATCGACATAAGGGATAGAGGGGGACTCCAAGGTCTGCGGACGCGGGCAGATGTACCTTGAAGTCTCCTGATCAGCGGCAACTACGCAACTTAACTCGAGGCTGGTAGGAGGTACCTGGATATGCACACGAAAAATATGTGCAGAAGAGGCATGAGTAAACCACAACGGTATCAAGTAAGTACCAAGTCTAACCTCGATTGAATAGTGACTAGGTCAGGTGAGGGCCCTACTGGTATTTATATAAAAACACAAGACGAAATAATAATTTCAGGGTAAAATAAAGACTGAAATTTAACAAGAATGAATTCATTGAAAGGTAACAGCTCAGTACACAGAGATAACAACATGGGACCTCTCGAGATACCGTCTCATAGTCCCAAACGTAAATGTGCAGGGGGATCTCCCGAAATACCGTTCGATAGTCCCAAAGTAAATATGCAAGATAGGGGGATCTCTCGGAATACCGTTCTGTAGTACCAAAGTAAATATGCAAGACAAGGAAAACTCCCGGAATACCGTTCCGTTGTCCCAAAGTAAATAAGCAGCCCAAACAATAGAAATAACAGTTACACCTACAGCCATGAGCCTAAGTACAAGTCAAGGAATAAGCAAAAAATCCACAAAGCATGCTGCACATAGTTCAGATAAGCAATTAAGGCACGTAGATATGCTATTCTAGGCTAACAAGATACTGCACATGCTAGTATAATTCAAGTAAGAAGAAAACGGGTTATTATTCAGTAGAAATCGGGTTTTTACAATAATTAGCCCGTGTACGTATTTGTCACCTCACGTACACGGCGCTCACATATCAAAATCAATACCAAATCCTAAAGGGAGTTCCACAAAATTACGTGCTTACAAAGGTAACTCCCCCTCCTCTCAACAAAAAAGAAGATCTCGCCATAATCAAATAAACAGAAAAGGAGAAGGAGAAAAAATGATTTTAAATAGAAAAGGCTTACAAGAACACTTACATCATTGTTTTTCCTTTCACATAAGTAGTTTCAAAAGGGAAGAATCTTATAGAGCATTTGCAAGAGCAATATATGTATAGAATCACTAAAAGGAAAAATATCAAATTTAGGTAAGTAACTACAATTGTCGCAAGTAAAAATACTAGTGGAATCTTATCCAAGTACTTCCTCTGAGTTCAATTATTTATTCCACCACAGGAGATTGATACAATAAGCCAAGAAGAAAGAACGTATGAACAAGATTTACCAAAGTATAAAGTAAATAAAATAATATTATATGTTCTGCTTTTTCCTTCTCATCGCATCCCATCTAGGGCCATAATTCCCCAATAGTTCATAAAAAACTGCATATTCAAAATGAGTTGTGAGTAAGCAGACCAAAATACTATAACTTCAACTTGAAACATTAACAGAAACAGTAAATCTCCACATAAATAACAATGTGATGATATGAATAATAGAAGCCTTCATAAATGGAATGGGAGGTCAAATGGGTTAACTGTCAGGCGTGACTCGTAGAGATCTACGGCAATGGGCCAGGGCGGGGCGGTTGCGGTGCGGGTTCTGCCTCAACCAGCAAAGGCGTCAACCCGCACCGCCCCGCCCTGCCCCGCGTAACAAATTTTATGTTTTTAACCCGCCCGACTCATATAAACCCGCACCGCCCCACACCGCATAATACAAAATTTCTTCTATTTTTTAATTACTAATTTTAACGAGTTCTTTTTCCCAGATATTATTCCGTTAACTTTTAGTCTTTTACTAGCAGAGGTAGTTGTTTTCTTTATTTTAGTGCTTTTAAAATCAAGAATCAAAAGGATTATTAGAAAGAAAGCAAACCCAGAAAATTGAAGGAGTAAAACGTTTTGGATTATATCTGCTGATCATTTTTAAATCTTGTTAGGATTAGTTTCTGGACAAATGTGAATTCAAATAAGTGATTGGTTTTTTGTAGTAATAATGATGATATAAATCATAGACTAGTAATAATCTATATCTATACTATATTAAAAGCACGAAATCCCTTAACAAATGTCTTTCGTCTTTTTTACCCTTTAAAAATTAATCTCACAATAGACAAAATAGTCTTTTTATTATTTCCTTAATATATAGAAAATAATATTTAATTACTTTTTAATATTTAGAAAAAGACATGTAATTATTTTCTTAATTTTAGGACGTCAAAATCTAACAAAATTTTGTATATGAAATCTTCCTTACTTAAACTATGGTAGTAAGGAAAAATAATAATACACGATAATCAAATTATTTTGTAAAATTTTCTCCTACTTTCAATTCTTTTTAGAATTAGGAGTCTATTTTTTTCATATCTTATTTTAGCATAGAAATTGCCGACTTTTCTTTTTCTCAGTCTATTTTTTTCTTTTTCTCATTTCAAATTCTCCCTCTTAGAATGGGTAAAAGACAAAAAGAAAAGAACTTTTAAAAGCAAAAAGCAATGAAACAAGCAGGTTCTTCCATCCAAGTTTTCTGGCCGAGAGCAAACTACATTAACGAGGGTGTTTGGCTAAGCTTATAAGCTGGTCAAACTGGCTTATAAGCATTTTTCGGCTTATCTACGCGTGTGGTAAAATTAAAAGTCCTTATAAGTTAAGCGCTTATAAGCCAAAAATAAGCCAAAAGTCATAAGTTGGCCTCCCCCAACTTATTAAATTTCAGCTTATAAGCACTTTAAGTTTGACCAAATATTTACTATTCTATCCCTAACTTCTTTTTAAAAGAAAACTCTTCGTATCCCCGGTTCTTCAACTGTTTATTATTAATTTCAGCACTTTTATCCAAACACGTAACTGCTTATTTTTTAAATTATTTTCAGCACTTAAAAGTGTTTTTCAGCACTTAATGCTAATCAACTACTCTAAATCAGCTAAGCCAAACGGGCTCATTATTCTCTTATAGCTTTCAAATGTATGAATTTTAATTCAAAGCTAAGGGAATGACATGATTTTCAAGATAAAAGCATGAATTCTCTTTGGGAATTGTTTGATATTTTTATCTTTAAAAATAGTTTTCACATTTAACAAAATTATCATTTAGTTATTTTTCTAATATTTAAGAATTTGAAATTAACTAAAAATTTATCGATTCGTAATGTTTAGATTTGAAATTAAAAGTTTCGAATATAAATTTTTTTCTTTTTAATTATGTGAGAACTCCTAATGTCTAACATCATAAATATTCTATTATTATAAAATAACAAACACGTAATATCCTCACTTGAATAACAAATCAAGTGAAAAACTATTAGTACTTGATTTAAATTCTTGCTAGACAATTTTATATTTACAATTTTAACTATGATGAACTTATCTTTTGAAATTTTATTTGTTTGCACAAATATAAGCTAAGGCTCTACGTCGAAATGAATTTGTCTTTCCAGTTTCTAATTATGGATAAACAAATAAACTCTACTTGAATTAGAAAAATACATTAATTAAAAGAACTATTCTTGATCATACGAAATTTATCCTATGTAAAGTACTAAATTTATTATTTCCTTATATTTTTTACTTGGCCTTTTTTAATAAAATAAAAAACTTTATGATTTTCTAAAAAAGTATAATTTTATCCAATATAGAGTGCACTTACGGAGGGTAAAAAAAAGTAAATGGTATTTGGTTAAAAGGATTAGTGCTTTTAAAATATGAACAAAGATGATTGAAGGCTTCTATTATCATTTTTTTTTTATTGAATTAGCTAAATAAGATCAACAATTATCATCTTCAGGAACTCACACGTTCCTTTAATTAAACTTTATTTTACAATTCAAACGCAAAATTTAACATAATATTTATGTGCATTTTTAAAATTATATATTTATTGAGGTAGGGTACACGCGCAACGCGCGTACCCAAATACTAGTGATGATCAAAACTGTATGTTTAGCAGCTTAGCGGAAGAATTCTATAATCAGACTCTAGGAAAGATCAAATTACCCCAAAACCCCCAACCGCCCAACAACTGCGTTGATTTTAAAAAAAAAAAATATTTCAACCGGTCCCGCGCCCATCCACCCCTGCCCTGCACCCGCACAAGCTAGAACCCGCACCGCCCCATTGCCATCGCTGGGCGTGAGAAAGAAGAGAAACAGGGAGATAGGGATATATAGTAAGCAGAGTTATTTAATGCGGAGAATCATACGAAACCGTTCATCTCACATGGAAATATAGAAGAGAAACACATTAAGAGGTTATGGACAAGAATATTCATAACCCCCAAACGAAGAGATGTGAGTGAGTTATGGCATTATGGTGTGGATTTTATAAATAATTAAAATCGGAAAATTGAAAGACGTCCAAAAAATGAGAAAAAAAAAAAAGATAAAGAGGGTTTCCTATGCTATAGAAATGTCACATCACCTCCCTCCTTTATATAAATATATAGATTTTCACGGACGCATGATATTAGTAAATAGAACACAGGAGATGTTTACAATATCCAAGACTTTTGGGCAACACAAAGGATCATGATCTAAGCTTACTTCTTAACAGCATCAGTTTACCTCCCAAAGGCGGTTAAAAAAGATAAAACGAATATCTTAACCCTATTTAAAATAATAAATTAAGAAGAAAAGAAAATTGGTTGAGATCGGGCAATTTAAGTGGAAATGAATCGAAAAAGGCGTCCCCTTTCTTAGATCTCTTCTATAATCATACAAGGGAGTACAAAATTCAAGAATTGCTATAATTAGAAGGAATAAAAACTTTTGATGATAAGATATGAGAGTTATGTACAGAGGCGGACCCAAGATTTAAAGGTAGCGGGTGCACTGTAACAGTACCTTAACAATGTTTGTAGGCAGTAGTGTCACGACGGAAACAATTACTCGATGGCTTTATGCGGATTAATAACTGGTGATTGCATGTAGGCTTTGAAAATTAGGGAAGAAGTTTTCTGTGTGGAGAGAGATAATTGGAGAAGAAGCTTTTGATTTAGAGATTTAACTAAAAGTAAAAAGGGTGGGTCCATTGGAAAAAACTAAATCAAATATACTAAGTAAAAGAAAAAAGGAGTGGGGTAGTAGCTAAAAATATGGGCCTTTGGGCTGACCATATTTTCCAACTAAAATATGGGCTATCATATTAAATTATCCTACTGAAAAATAAAAAACGTGGGAAGTAGCTATGTAGTTGGAGAGACTCGAACTTAGGTAATTAGCACGAAAGCAGCAGCACCTACCAGTGCACCCAAAGTGCTTTTGAGTCTAAGGGGTCATAGAGAGATATATACCCTAATTTGCGACACATATATATCGATAGTTTCTTCCGAAGTTACCGGATGTCGGTAACCCCTCTCCTCTCCACGTGGGTCCGCCCCTGGTTATGTATGCTAGGTTATTACTAGTTTTCTATAGACGAAAGTAACTTTCATAAAAATAAATTGGATGGGCATCAACTTTCAAATGGATATTCGTTTAGAGATAAACTCTAACTAAGGAAATACCAACAACATGTAGAAGAGCATAAATTTTATAATTGTTTCATTGAGATCGTCTTTATGGAGATATAATTACGAAAAAATCACTCTCTATGTTGTTTAACCAAATAATGATAATTTGGTCAAAACTAGAATTTAAGATAGAAAATCGGATTACTGATAATCAAGAGACCAAAAAAAAAGTACAATAAGCTTTCGCTAAACAAGAATAAGCAATAAAGAAATTTCTATTCCAATATGATATCAATGATATTTCGTATCCTCCTACAAATGATGTAACCTCCTCCTTTTATAGCTAATAAGGAGTAACGGGTCAATTCTTTAGTACAAATAAGAATAATAACGGACATTTAATGAGATAATTATGAGCAATAAATGAGAATTATATTCCTCCTCTAAGTTCTCATAATCTCTTTCCCACCTAGCAAGGGTGTTTTTCATTGTCTCTTGCTCAGCTAAGTGGGAATTTAGGGAAGACTCAAGTGTGGAATGGGAACTCTCTAAAGCACAAACTTTGTCTGAAGAAACCCTTAAATCAGCCCGAGTCTGATTCAAGCTCTGCTCTAACTCCTTGGCATATACTTCTTTTTTCTCCACGAGAGCTTTGAGCTCATTGATTTCTTCATTAACTCTTGACAGTGAAGCACTTAAAAGATCTTTATCCTTTTTTACCTGACTTAAGGAAGCCTTGGTGATTCCTAAGTCTGTGGATAAAATGC
>MU724631.1:24076-54590 GCA_026770625.1 Nicotiana glauca
ACTCCAACTCAATGAGTAATAAAAGTAAATAATAACTGAGCAGCAAGAAATCACGTAAAGCAACCAACAGGCTATACAGAAGCCGGGTACCATTTCCGAGAAAACGGTGAAGTCAATGAACTCTTTAGAAATATTTCGGCTCAGTTCAAATCTCTTTTGAAAATGGTCTTTTCAATAATTATGAAAATTGTTTAAAAATAGTTAGTGCTGATTAGCACAGAAAATCCTCCCCTCGGGCATAAATACCAAAGTATAACAGGTAAAAATGCAAATAAGTATGTAAGATGAGCACATAAAAGTTCGCCCCTCGGGCATAGCTCAAAAGAGTACCAGCCCCTCGGGCTGAATATCAACCGCTCAGAACAGTATCAGCCCCTCGGGCTCAGTCTCAATCACATGGTACAACATCAGCCGCTCGGGCTCACTCCCAACTCACATCAGCCCCTCGGGCTCACTCCGAACTCACATCAGGGTACCCGCGCTCACTGGGGGTGTACAGACTCCGGAGGGGCTCCTACAGCCCAAGCGCTATATCATCATAAGGCATGAAAGACTGTACATATCAACATGAGGCCTGAAAGCCTTCTCACAAACCACTCGAGGCCTGAAAGCCTCCTCACACATCGCTCGAGGCCTGAAAGCCTCCTCACATATCACTCGAGGCCTGAAAGCCTCCTCACATCACTCGAGGCCTGAAAGCCTCCTCACATCACTCGAGGCCTGAAAGACTTCTCACATCACTCATCAGATCCTCAGTCATGGCCCTCGGCCTTAATCAGTCCAAAAATAATCATAAGCCCCTCGGGCACAATGAAACGAAAATGCTCAGCTCAAACAATAGTTCAAATATCAGTTAAAACTCAAGGTTGAGTAAAAATATAGCTGAGTTCATGAAATAGTGTAATTCAAATGGATTGAGTTCAAATAATATTTTAAATAGTGAGGAAAACAATGATGATAACTCACAAGGAGTTCAAACAGTCGGCAATAAGCCCCAAATATGGCAATAAGCCCAAGTCATAGTGAAAAACAACGCGTCATTATCAAATACGCGGTGAAATCAACAACCGGGACGGACCAAGTCACAATCCCCAATGGTTCTCTACCCCACGCTCGCTATTCGGCATGCAAGTCACCTCAATATAGCACTACGGTGTGCAAATCCGGGGTTTCAAACCCTAAGGATATCATTTACAATCATTACTCACCTCGAACCGGTGAAATCCCTCGCTCGCGATGCCTTGCCCCTCTAATCAGCCTCCATGCTCGTCGAATCTAACCAAAATCAGAGCGAATACATCACAATATGCCAAGGGAACAATACCCAATCGAAAACAATCGAAATATAGCAAAAATCTCGAAACTAGCAAAACCCGAGCCCCGGGCCCACTTCTCGAAAAATTACAAAACTTACGTTACCGAATTCCTCGTCTCGCCATGAATCTATACATATCAAGTTTATCAAAATCGGAGTTCAAATGCCTCCTCAAATCCCAAATTTTTCATTTCAAAAACCAAGCCCTAGTTCTTCCAATTTTTACCCAAATTTCCAAGAATTAAAGGTTGATTCTTCAATAAAATGATGTTTCTAGGCCATATGACTTACCTCCAATCGATTCCCAGTCAAAACTCTCTAAAATCCCTGTCAAATGCACCCAAGATCGCTCAACAATGGAGGAAAATACATAACCCTCGCGGAACAAAATGAATATAAACCCCTACTGGCCTTCAGGTGTTTCCGCTTCTGCGGTCCCCACTCCTGCTTCCGCGTAACCGCTTCTGCGATCCTTCACCCGCTTCTGCGGTCGATTTCCGCAGAAGCGGAAATACCAGATGACAGCAATACAAACCTGAAGCAAACTTCAAAAACTCTCGTTTAAACACCTGATCTCACCCCGAGGCCCCCGAGACCTCAACCAAAAACACCAACACATCCTAAAACCCCATTCAAACCTGTTCCAATCCTCAAAACACATCAAACAACGCTAAAAATCATTAAATCACATCGGATTCAAGCCTAAGTTTCTTCAAAACTTCCGAATTGCACATTCGATCAAAAACCCGACCAAACGATGTCCGAATGACCTGAAAATTTGCACACATATCCAAAATCACCCAACGAAGCTACAACAACTCTCGAAATTCCATTCCGACCCTCGGATCAAAATCTTACCTATCAATCGGATTTCGCCAAAAATACTAACTTCGCCAATTCAAGCCAAATTCTATACCGGACCTCCAAAATTAATTTCGATCACGCTCCTAAGTCACAAATCATCCCCCGAAGCTAACCGAATCACTGAAAATCACATCCGAGCCCTATAACTTAATAGTCAATATTCGGTTGACTTTTCCAACTTAAGCTTTCCTTAAAGAGACTAAATGTCTCATTTCTTATCAAAAATCAATCCAAATCAACTCTAACACACCACATACCGATAACGACACATGAATAAGCATGAAATGGGGGAAACTGAGCAATAATACATGAGACGATGGGTCGTGTCGTCACAAAGCACAAGCATGATAAGTACCATTAAAGAATAAGCCAACCTAATTCTTTACAAAATAGAATACACAACACATGAATGTTACAAGATATGATCAGACACGACACATGAATTTGACAAGATCAGCTGGAGTTAAGTAATCAAATTGGGATATAGCTAGCTAGGATGCATTGTATTTATTCAATTCCACAAGTAAATCCATACCATAGGTTACAGTCTCTAAATGCAGCATATTCTTAATTAGCTGAGACATAACAAAAACCATTACACATATGGGCGTTCTTTTCTATAATTTGAACAGAGCTAAAAAATATATATAACCAGTTTTAAAATCTTTCAGAAAGTTATTAGAATTATAAAAGTTAAATACTTCAAATCAAGAAAACATAACAACTATCATTCTATTTTACATTTCAATTTTTTCCTTTCATACATCAATTTTAAATAGTAATACCTTTAACAGTAGCAGAAATTATTAAGTGGAAGAGCTGCTAAAAATATTTGTAAATAAAGAGGTCTAATGTTTTTCTTCTTTCTTTTTGGTTCAAAGAGATTTGTAATTTGATTTAACCGAACTCAACTAGAAGTTTGTAGAACAAAAGATACATATGATGTGATGACCTGATAGGTCACCTCATGTATTAGAACTCAGTGCTTTGAAGCCTAACAGATTTTATTTTTACCTCCTCGATTTACGTGTGCAGTCCGGGCGTATCAGAAAGCTTTTATGTTAAAAACTAATAAAAATATGAAATTCTTGGTTTGAAAACCATTTGAGTTGACTTTGGTAAACGTTTTTAGACTCGGATTCGTGTTTTGATGGTTCTGGTGGGACCGTATCGTGATTTGGATCTTGGACTATGCCCCGAATCGAATTCGAAAGTCCCTAGACCGAGATATCGGACTTTGAGGAAATTTTAAAGTTAAAGGATTAATGAATTTGAAATGTTTGACCCATAGTTGACATTTTAGATATCAGGTCCGTATTTTGGTTTTCGGAACCTGGTATAGGTCCAATACCCTATTTATGACTTGTCTGTGAAATTTGATGTAAAACGGAGTTGGTTTGATGTGATTCAGACGCCCGATTGTAAAAATAAAAGTTTTAAAGTTTTCTTGAAAATTTCATTTGATTTGGTGTTCATTTCGTAGTTTTAGGTATTATTTTGGTAATTTGATTGCGCGAGCAAGTTCGTATGATGTTTCTAGACTTGTGTGCACAATTGGTTTAGAGCCCGGAGGGCTCAGGTGAATTTCGGGTAGGCTACGGAATGAATTGTACTTAGAACATTTGCTGGTGTCTGCAATATATGGGAACTTGCCTTTGATCTCGCAAAGCATTTGCGAGATCAGATTCGCATTTGCGACCATTCCATCTTCTATCAGGCTCGCATTTGCGTAGAGTGCCTGGGTCAACCTAGATTCACATTTGCGATTGTCGCGCCCTTTTTTTCCCTCCCTCGTGGAGGGAGAAATCCGGATTTCGACATTTCATGGTGGTAATAACTCATTTTCTTTTGAGAATTGGGTATTTGAAGAGTCGCCACCTAACGGATTATGGTGCGTTAGGGCACCTAGAGCGATTAACTCTTAGACTAGTTTGCACTACCAGATATTAGGGTAAGGGCTCGAAATAACCTCGAGTGGAAGGTGTTAGGCACCCCTCTTGGTCCACAACTGTGGGTCCCGGCCAAACTTATATTTACGAATTAGTCCATGAATAGAATAAATAGTTTAAGCAAATAATTGCAAGCAGAGCATGTTGGGCATTGTATAACTCAAATAATAAAATAAGAATTTAAACAGGTTGTGTACATAAAAGGAAAAGTAAAGCATCAAGTAAAGAGAATTTGGAAAGAGGGAGGTCCTAAGTTGGTTAGCCTATAGGATCACATCAGTACAATGTCCGGTAATCACTCCTTGAAAAGGGCTACACGTGGCATTAGCGCACCGGTCATTATATCCATATCTACCCTCCCATCCCCTTAGTGGTTTTTGGCCCAAGTTCAAGTGAAGTTTTGAAGAATGACAAATGAAATCAGCCATGGACCAGGTCCATCACGTGAGGCACAGTATTTATCAACCTAGACATGTGAGATACATGTAAATGAGATAAGTCTCAATGATCAAGCAGCAATATCTCCTGAACTAATCGAAAAGGTTACATATTGGATGAGGAGAAAAAGTCTTCTCATAGGAAGAGGACAGAATCCGGATAAAGGATAGGGTTGGAGTTTGTATTGTTCAAGGACTCAACTTCGATGGAAGATCAGCAATTGATTCCCAATCAAACTCTGATTACTAACTCATTAAATAACAGTGATTGTTCTCTTTTACTGGTATTTCACAAATGCAGAAGTTAAACTAAATTGAGAGCAAAAGAGCGAGGCAATTTTGCAAGCAATTTATGTGAGATTCAAGTGTGCATTCCTGAAGCTACTTGGATAAGATAGAATAACCAATTCCATTATGTTTATTCTTATTCTAGTTCAATTGTAGTAGGTGTTTTTAAGTTGTACCTTTCCAGCTTTCATGGAAGCAATTGTATTAGGTAATTTGAGTATTCAAGTTAGAGTTAACTTGAAGGTGTCGCAACAGTTGAGGCTGTGTGCCACAATTGGGATTAGAGTTTAATCCTTAGGTTTACAAGAGTTTTGTAAATGCTATTTTGGCTTAGTGATTTTAGTGGAAGTTTGGGGAAATCCTACTGAGTATTAGGTCGTGGTTTTTTCACCTTTTAAGCCAGGTGTTTTTTACGTAAAAATCTCTGTGTTCTTTATTTTTTGTACTTTTAATTCCTCAAACAATAGTAGTTAGAATACCTAGAAGAACCAGGTTCTTCTAGATCTAAAATTGGGTACCACACAAATCACCCCCCCTCCTCTTGTGTGGTATTGACATTTAAAACATCAGTGGTATCAGAGCAGGATATCCTTGAGGAGGCTAACACCTTAGGAGAAGATCAACATGAGTGCACCACCTCGGAACTGGGAAGGGCAATCCACTGCTAGGCCTCCACTTTCCAATGGTCTGTACTATTCTTGGTGGAAGAACAGGATGAGAGATCACATCATAGGGGAAGACTATGAACTCTGGGACATAGTCATTGATGGTCCCCTAGCAACCACAAAGAAGAATGCTGAAGGAGTTGATGTGCCAAAGACAAGGGCTGACCGCACTGCTGAAGACGTGAGGAAGTGGGAGAAAAATGCTAAAGCCAAGAAATGGCTTATGTATGGATTAGGTCCTGATGAGTACAACAGAATTCAAAGCTGTACCACTGCTAAGGAAATCTGGGACCTCTTGCAAGTGGCTCATGAAGGAACACCTCAAGTGAAGAGGTCCAGAGGAACACTGTTGTATTCTCAATATGAGAATTTTACTATGAAGGAAGGAGAAACAATTCAAGAAATGTATACTAGCTTCACCACATTGACAAATGAACTTAAATCTCTTGGAAGGATTATTCTTGAAGAAGACAAGGTTGAGAAAATTCTAACAAGGGTTCTGCCAGTCACATGGGAAAGCAAAATCACTGTCATTCAGGAATCCAAGAATATTGCTACTCTTAGACTGGATGAACTGATTGGAAATCTTACTGCCTATGAAATGAGAAGGCAAACCATGAAGATGGATACACCCAAGAAGGAGGGAATCTTAGCTCTCAGAATTGTTGAAGGTTCAGATATGGAGGATGATGAGATGGCTATGATCACTAGAGATTTCAAAAAGTACCTGATGAGAGGAACGGGTTCTTCAAGAGGTACAACCTTCAACAAGACAAGAGCTCTTGAGAGACAGACCAATGAGGGTTGCTACAAGTGTGGTAAGACTGATCACATGATCAAGAACTGTCGTCAATGGGAAATTGAGTGGAAGAAAGAAAGGGTAAACGAAGAAATAGGAAGAAGGAACAGGTTCAATCAAAAAGGAACAAAGGTTCAACCAAGGCTATGGTTGCTGCTTAGGGAGAATCCTCAGATGCAGACTTAGAGGATGAAGCTAAAGAAGAGCAAACACTGATGGCCATAGGAGAATCATATGATGAACAGGAGGTAAGTAATCTTCATCTCAAAGACGAGATTAAATTTTTGTCTAAAGAAAGGTTGGCTGAGCTATTACTAGACTTCATTGATGATTCTGAGATAATTAACAATGAGAAAGAAATTCTGTATAGGGAATGTGTGACCCTAAAAGCAAAATGCAAAAGTCTAGAGTCTAGGGCTAATGAGAGTGATAACACAAATGCTGAGTTGAAGAACCAGGTTCTTGAACTTGATAACAGTGTCCTAGAACTTAGGTCTGAAAACTTAAAATTGAAACTAGGAACTAGAAAGAAGAAAGCTGATCACACATATCTTACTCTAGAGGAAAATCGTGGAAAATGAAGGATGAATTGTATAAAAAGGATGAACTAATTAAAGTCCTAAAAGAAGATCTAGGAAAAGTGAAACATGAATTAGATAGAACTTGCAAATGGAACAAGGCCTCTGATGCACTCTCTTGGTTGCAAGAGCATCAAAGTAGCAACAAAAAAGGACTTGGCTATGAGACTCAAGCACCAAAGTGGGACCCTAAAAGCAAGTACCTCACACTTTCTGACAATAAAATATGCACACACTGTGGCAAGACTGGCCATTACAAAAATGAGTGTAATGCTAAAGTAAAGGCCAGTCAAAAGAACAAAGCCTTTGTTCAAGAGAAAAGTAAGCGGCCTGGATGGGCAAGAAGGAATCTGATTAATCCTTTTGCCTATAGAAAAGGACCCAAACTAATTTGGGTTCCTAAGACTAACCCCTGATTTCTTTTGTAGGTCCAAGTGAAAGGATACAGCCAAAATATGGTACATGGATGGTGGTTGCTCAAAACATATGACTAGGAACAAGGACCAGTTCCTTTCACTTGAGAACTTAAAAGGAGGTAATGTCTCCTTTGGTAATGGAAAGAAAGGTGAAATCATTGGGGTTGGAAAGGTAGGAAAGACAGATTCTCATTCCATAGAGAATGTTTAATTGATAGATGGCTTGAAATATAACCTAATAAGTGTGTCACAACTGTGTGACAGAGGTAACCTTATGGATTTTACCTCCACCAAATGATTTGTGATTAACCTTACCACTGACAAGATTGTTTTGCAGGAAAAAAGAGTTAACAATATTTACGTTGTAGATTTGTCTACTCTTTTAGAAAATGAACTCACTTGTTTAAGTGTGTTGGTTAATGATCCCCTCATGTGGCACAAAAGACTTGGTCATGCAAGTCTAAATCAGCTTAACAAATTAGTCTCTAAAGACTTGGTGATAGGGCTACCTAATATCAAGTTCAAGGAAGAGAAAGTTTGTGAGGCATGTGCAAGGGGGAAGCAGATAAGATCATCCTTCAAAAGCAAGAAAATGGTAAGTACAACCAAGTCATTGGAACTGGTCCATATGGATCTATGTGGTCCAATGAGAACCATGAGCAGAGGTGGAAATAAATATGTAATGGTGCTAGTTGATGATTATTCTAGATTTACATGGGTTCTATTTCTAACCTTCAAAGATGAAGCATTTGACATATTTTCTACATTTGTCAGAAAAACTCAGAAACAATTAGGAAATCAACTTGCATCCATTAGGTCTGATCATGGAACTGAATTTGAAAATTCTAAGTTTGCTGAATTCTGTGATGAAAATGGTATAGATCATAATTTCTCCGCCCCTAGGACCCCTAAACAAAATGGAGTAGTTGAAAGAAAGAATAGAACTCTTGAGGATATGGCTAGAACTATGTTGATTTCTAGTAAATTGCCTCACAGCTTCTAGGTAGAGGCTGTAAATACTGCTTGTTACATAATCAATAGATGCATGACGAGACCTCTGGTAGAGAAGACTCCCTATGAGTTACTTAAAGGAAGAAAATCAAACGTATCCCATCTTAGGGCATTTGGTTGCGAGTGCTATGTGCACAATAATGGAAAAGATTCCCTAGGTAAGTTTGATCCCAGAAGTGATGAGGCAGTATTCTTGGGATATTCTTCACATAGCAAAGCATATAAAGTGTTTAACAAAAGAACTTTGTGTGTAGAAGAAAATGTGCATGTAGTATTTGATAAAATTAACATTCTTTCTGAGAGACAAGAACATGAAGATGAAGCCATTGGATTGGGAAAGGACTTGACTGAAGCATCAACTCAAGTCAAAGTGGCACCAACAGAAGGAACAGGTTCCTCCATACAGGGCAACCTGACAGGGGGAACTAATCAAAGAGGAATTGAAATAAATTTCTTGAAGGAACCTGTTCATGATCCTGTTCCTCAGCATATGGCAGAAACATCTATCAGAAGCCAGTTGGTTGTGAAACCTCACAAGTATCAAAGTTCTCATCCCATTGAGAACATTCTCACTGATCCAAAATCCGGAGTTAAAACCAGATCACAATTAAAGAATCTGTGTGCTTTTGATGCTTTTCTATCTATCATTGAACCTAAAAATGTTATTTGAGGCTTTATAGGATGCAGATTGGGTGAATGCAATGCAGGATGAACTTAACCAGTTTGAAAGAAGTCAAGTTTGACATCTAGTACCAAGACCCAAGGCAGATCAGTTATTGGTACAAAATGGGTCTTCAGGAACAAACTTGATGAAGATGGAACAGTTACAATAAACAAGGCAAGATTGGTTGTCCAAGGTTATAGCCAGGAGGGGGGCATAGACTATGATGAGACTTTTGCTCCAGTTGTAAGACTAGAGGCAATCAGACTTCTCATAGCCTTTGCAGCACATATGGAATTTACTCTTCATCAGATGGATGTCAAAAGTGCCTTCCTAAATGGCTACCTGAAAGAAGAAGTGTTTGTGAAACAACCTCCAGCGTTTGAGATCAAGGAATGTCCTGAGCATGTGTACAAGTTAGACAAGGCTCTCTAAGGACTCAAGCAGGCCCCAAGAGCATGGTATGAACGACCGTCAAGATTCCTGCTGGAGCATGGTTACAAGCGAGGTAAATTTGATAGTACCTTATTCTTAAGGGAAAAAGGTAAGGATCTCCTTGTTGTATAAATATATGTTAATGACATAATCTTTGGGGCCACCATTGATAAGCTAAGTAAGGACTTTGCAAAATTAATGAGGAGTGAGTTTGAAATAAGCATGATGGGTGAGCTTAATTTCTTCTTAGACTTACAGATCAAACAAAGTCCAAATAGAACCATGATCCATCAGCAGAAGTATACAAAAGAGCTAATCAAAAAGTTTAAAATAGAGGAATCTAAAGAAATAGACACATTCATTGCAACTGCCACTAAATTAGAAGTTGATGAACCTGGTTCAATAGTTGATCAAAAGTTGTATAGGGGTATGATTGGTTTACTCTTGTATCTCACTGCTAGCAAACCTGACATTATTTTCAGTGTAGGGCTTTGTGCTCGTTTTCAGGCAAATCCAAAAGAGTCTCACTTGACTGCTGTCAAGAGGATACTTAGATATCTGAAAGGCACCACTGATTTGTGTCTTTGGTATCCTAAAGGTAGAAATTTCAACTTAGTTTGATATGCTGATGCTGATTATGTAGGTTTTCTATTGGATAGGAAGAGCATCTCAGGTATGGCACACTTCCTTGATTCATGTCTTGTGTCATGGGCTACCAAAAAGCAAAATTCTTTGGCCCTACTGCTGAAGCCGAGTATGTTGCTGATGCTTCTTGTTGTGCTCAATTACTATGGATCAAACAACAGTTGGTAGATTTTGGAATTGAAGTGGGATGAATTCCAATATTCTGTGATAACACTAGTGCTATAAGTATGACAAAGAACCCTGTTCATCATAAGAGGACTAAGCACATAGATGTTAGACACCACTTCTTAAGAGATAACTATGAGAAATGATTGATTTCAATAGAATTATGTGCTACTGATAAATAAATAGCTGATATTTTCACTAAAGCACCGAGTAGAGAAAACTTTGAGAGGAACAAGTTGGAATTAGGGATGATTAAGATTAACTAATAGGTCCAGTTCAGAATGCACAAAAAAAAATGAAAAAAAATGAATGAAAAAAGTTATATTTTTTTGGTTAGGAGTTCTAACTTTGTGTAAATATCTAGATCAATTCTTACTTAGTTTCATACTTTAATTAGTATACTCCTGTGACATATGTATATATATGATTCACTGATCTCTTACAAAGTTTCTTCTATTTTGGCAATTGAGGCATGTTCAAGAGATTTCTATATGAAGAACCTGGTTCATTAGTATGTGTTCATATGAAAAGCTCAGGTATGTTTTCTATACTTGGCACAATTAGAAAGATTATTTTTCCAATCATGAGCAGAAGTCCTAAATTCATCAAATTCCCAGAAATTCTATCTGTTGAGCATTGAACCAGTTTCGTTCCCCTAGAACTCTAAAAATTGGGATTTTTGCCTAAAATCTAGTGGCCTAATAATCACTAAGAGACCGAAATTACACCTTGAGTAGACTTCTAATTGACCCCTGAAAAAACTGTCGTTACTACATTTAAGTCTAATCACTTTTAAATACACCACACCTTTTTCTTCTTTAGTCCATCACCGTCAAAACTCTTCTCAAGTTCTGATCGCCCTTCTTCTCTTCAAAATTCCCAAATTTTTCAAGAAACAATATACCATGTCTAACCCCCAAGATAATCCTGGCACTCCCCCACCAGCATCTCCCTTGAACACATCCTCATCTACTCCTCTTATTGAAAACCCAAAACCTAGGTTTCGTAGGCAGAAAATGCTAGCTAGAAAAACTGTAGCTTCTGAGCTTTCAGGAAAGCTCTAAGTGAGAAATTGAAGGCTAGCCAGAGGAAGGAAATTCATGCTAAAAAATATGACTCAAACTCTGAGTCTGATGATTTTATTTCTGCCAGTGAAGGTGAAGAACATGAGTGTTCTGACACTAAAAATATTCAAGAAAACCCTGGTGAGGTAAATACTTTCTTGGTATTCTCTAATGTGGTTGAAAAAGTTGAAAAAGTTGAAAATAGGTTTGTCTTGGTTGGTCCTGTTAAAGATGTGCTTGGGGCTGATTCTATTAGAAGAGGAGATAAAAAGAATGAAAAAGAGAGAGAGGGAGTCAGTGGTAATGTGAAGGGAAATAAGAAAAAAAAAGTATTGGCTATCTGTGGAGGTGTTGAAGAAGGTGGAAACAAGTCAGGGGGAAGTAGTTCTGGGAAGGCGGCTGAAGGGCTTGTTAATTTAAGCAAGCAACAAGATGAACCTGGTTCATCTGCTGAGGAAACATTGGCAGATCTTCTGAATAAGGTTGGGGCCAGTTATGATCCAAAGAAGCGCAAGGCTTCCACACAAAAGGCTCCAACTGCTTCAAAGCCAACAAAGAAAAGCAAAATGTCATCCCCAATACCTATTGTACCTTCAGTACCTAAGGGAAGAGCTACCAGGAGCAGGGTCAAACAAAGTGAAGCAGAATTGCAGAAAGCTCTGGAAGAGAGCAGAAAGAAAAAGAGGGAGAAGGGAAAAGCAAAGGTTGTGGAGAGTTTTGAGGTTGTAGAAGAAGAAGAAGAGGAGATGGAACTAGTCCATCAAGAAAGAGGAACAACTGAAGAGGTTCCAACACCCAAACCAAAAAGTTCCAAGACTTTTTCCAAAATGTCTTCCTCTGTACCTGTACCTGCTGAATCTTCTTTAGCCAAAAGAACTAGGTCTGCTGTAAAGGGTAAACAAAAGAAAATAATTGAAGAGGATGAAAAGTGGAGTGATAGAGAAGAAGAGGAGGAATCTGAGAAGGATCAAGATAGGTTTGCCATCTTTGGCAGAAGAATTTTTTTGAAAGGAAGACTATTGAGAGACCTGGATGAGCCAGGTATGAGAAGATTGGTGGATGCTCTTACTGCACAAAGGTAGAAGGACATGGTCCTTGAAATGGATGTCAGGCTGGCTAGGAATGAATTGATTGAGTTTATGGCCAATGTCACTGTGAAAAATGGGGTAGTCTCTAGCCTGGTGAAGGGGGTAAAAGTGGAGTTTGATGCAATCAAAGTGGGTGAGATTCTGGGCATACCTAGTGAAGGGTAGATGATTATACAAGGCAAAGGTGGCTTTGTCTGGAATCTCTCCCCACTGCTCTTCAAATTACTAGAAATTTTTGTGATGCTGCAACTGCTGAAGATGTACCTGAAGCCAGATTTGTGCAGAAAAGTGAGATGAGACCTGAGCACAAGGTCTTGTTTGAATTTGTTAACAAGTGCCTGCTGCCCAGACAAGAGAGGAGGCATACTGCCAACTACATGGACCTGGTGCTTATGGAGTGCCTTGTGAGGGGAATGCAGATAAATTGGCCTGCTTTTATTATCAAACTACTAGACAGGGTCATTAATGGCTCCAAGGCACATGCAACTCCATATGGGTTCATACTGACTACTGTGTTGGACAGGCTAAGGGTGCCTTTGAAGAAATGGGAGATGGCATCAAGTAAGGAGCATTTTGGTGTTAAGACCTTATTGGCTTGTGACTATCCTGTCAATTCCACCCCAGTTGAACCTGGTTCATCTCTGAAGACACCTGTGAACAGCAAGGTTAGGGCTTTGGTTCAAGAGTGTGGAACTAAGGATGCTGAAATTGCTAGGATTCAAGCTTGAGTTGCTGAATTGGAAACTGAAAGAGATGACCTTAGAGCTGAGCTAGCAAAAGAAAAGGATAAAAGTGAGGGGATGCTTCAGAATATGCTCAACCTTCTCCAAACCCAGCCCTCTAGTTGCTCCAAGCCTTAGGTCCTCCAATTGTTGTCTTCTGAACTAGTCTAGTACCCCTAGTGACCCAAATTAGGGACTTTTTCTGTTTTTTGCTCATGTTTGGAAGTTTTTCTTTCTTTTTGTGGTTTGTAGGTGGAAATATATCTTATCAATGACAACTGTTATTTTTCTTGTTCTATGAAGATTTTGTTCTTAATAGTTCAAATGTGTTTGTTGATTATTGATGATTTAATCCATATTTTCACTTGCAGCTGCCCAAGTGGCCATGAGTAATTACTAAAATTTGGGATTCACATTGTATGCAACTTTTCGATGATACCAAAAGGGGTAAGAGATATTGTGCTTTAATTTTTTATTCTGAATAATGTGATATTTATAACCTAATTAAACCTGGTCCTTGATGATAAGTTAAAATTCTAAGTTAAGTGTTGATGGTTAAGCTGAGTTCTTACAGATTTTTTGATCCATAAAAGCACAGAGTTTGTCATTATCAAAAAGGGGGAATTTGTTGGCCCAAGTTCAGGTGAAGTTTTGAAGAATGACAAATGAACTCAATCATGGACCAGGTCCATCATGTGAGGCACATTATTTATCAACCTAGACATGTGAGATACACGTGAAGGAGATAAGTCTCAATGATCAAGCAACAATATCTCCTGAACTAATCAAAAAGGTTGCATATTGGATGAGGAGAGAAAGTCTTCTCATAGGAAGAAGATACAATCCGGATAAAGGATAGGGTTGGAGTTTTTATTGTTCAAGGACTCAATTTCGATGGAAGATCAGCAATTGAGTTCTAATCAAACTCTGATTACTAACTAATTAAATAATAGCGATTGTTCTCTTTTACAAGTATTGCACAAACGCAGAAGTTAAACTAAATTGAGAGCAAAAGAGCGAGGCAATTTTGCAAGCAATTTATGTGAGATTCAAGTGTGCATTCCTGAAGCTACTTGGACAAGATAGAAGAACCAATTCCATTGTGTTTATTCTTATTCTAGTTCAATTGTAGTATGTGTTTTTAAGTTATACCTTTCCGGCTTTCATAGAAGCAATTGTATTAGGTACTTTGAGTATTCAAGTTAGAGTTAACTTGAAGGTGTCGCAACAGTTGAGGTTGTGTTCCACACTGGGATTAGAGTTTAATCCTTAGGTTTACAAGAGTTTTGTAAATGTTGTTTTGGCTCAGTGATTTTAGTGGAAGTTTGGGAAATTCCTATTGAGTAGTAGGTCGTGGTTTTTTCACCTTTTGAGCCAGGTGTTTTCCACATAAAAATCTTTGTATTCTTTATTTTCTGTACTTTTAATTCCGCAAACAGTAGTAGTTAGAATACCTAGAAGAACCAGGTTCTTCTAGTTCTAAAATTGGGTACCACACAAATCACCCCCCCCTCTTGTGTGGTATTGACGTTTACAACATCAGTGGTCATGCAAAATGAGTGTTGGTCAATGATCTATATTACGTGCTGCTTTCCGTCCCTTCTTAATGGTCTTAGAGGGATTTAGGACCTCTACCTATCGGCGTTTCTAAACAAGTCTCTAAGGTTTTAAAGGTGAAAATTCTAAGGCGACAAGAAAAAGAATTAGGACTTTTAGCACATAAGATAAAGGGAGAAATTAGAGGTTCAAAGTTTCCTCCTCAAACAAAACACATAAACAACACGACTCAAACACAATTAAGGGCTTTCTATTAAACAGTATCCTAAGGCAGGATGCCTAGATGAATACACAGAAGGCAAGCAATTTAGTTTATAAACTCAGGAGTAATGACCCAACAGTTGCCTATTGTTTTTTTTGAAGCCAGTTAGGATAAAAAAAAACATTAAGCTAGAGAAACATTTTCATAGTTGCAGTTTTGAAAATGCCCTAAAGGCTTGCCTATGCGCAAATACTAACAATTACATTTTATAGTAAAACAAGGCAGATTTTAAAACAGAATTTTAAATCCCTATATACATGCTATCTAATAACAAGTTAACACAGCTTTAAAAGTCTTGTTTCAGGAGATATAAGCTACTTAACTAAACCAATTTAGAAGTGAACTAAACGATAACCGGATTGAGGTATTTAAACTAAACTTAGGCGAGATCATTAGGAGGGATTTGCTAGTGTTCCCTTTAGGCATGACATCTAGGTTTAATACTGATTTTAAAGACTTGCAGGCATGGAAACATACATAAACACTGGTTATAACAGAATCTGGGTTAAATTCTACAGGCATGGTATCTATTAGTTAAGCTGATTTTAAGACCCGCAAACATGAAAACATACATAAGCACTTGTCATAACAGAATCTGGATTAAACTCTATAGGCATGATTTCTAACATGGTGAGACAAACATGATACGATGTAAAAAAAAATCATATAGGCATGTTTTCTATTTAGCGAGGCAATCATATCAAAATGTAAAGTCCTATAAGCATCATTTCTACCTGTATTACTCCAAAAACATGTAACTACCCATTCCTTTTTACTAATCACCCCGATGTGTGTTTACAAATTATTACATACCATATGAATGAATTACATAAATTTATAAGAGAATGAGAAGTTATTCTATAGGGAGTCTTCAATTAGGCCCAAATCTCCAAAGCCTCCAATAGGAATGCCCAAATCCCATAGACAATATTATAGTCTAGGTGCATCAAAGTTCCCTAAGGATCTCAAAGATCCCGGATAGTGTTTACATCTAGACTTGGTAACCAAAATTGGATAAGTGCAGTGTGGAAGGGCGAGCTTCAGTATCCCAGAGTTCAGAGGGTTCTCAAGAACATCCCAAGGCAGTACACATACTGGAGGGGTCAGAACTTATTAACCTAGAAATAAAATGAAAGTGATTGACACTAGTTGAAAGGTTTTAGTGAAAAGACTGTATTAAAGGGGAAGTTTATTTGAAAGTAATTTAGTAAAAAAACAAAGAGGAAGTTTGAAAAGAGATTGGAGTAATGAACAAAAGTCCAAACATAACATTTTTAAGACAGGTTCATACACAACCAGGAGTAACAGAACCAAATCAAGTTCAGTAGTCACAAACAGGGGCCAAGGGATTTGGGGATACATGGAGCATATGATGGTATGCACATAACAGGTAGAGATAATTGGTATAGACATGATCAGAAACAACACAGAGGGGGTAATAAACTGATCCTAAAGAAGGGAAATACATAGAATGCTAATAATATAAACATATTAACTACAAATTTCACAGCAAAAATCATAAGTAGAAGCAAACAAGAAACAAGATGAACTGAAGTAACAAACGAATCACATTGTTGTTGGGAACTTTGAATTGAAACTAGAACCTACTAATAAAGAAGACAACAAGCAAAGTGAAAGAGCAGGAGAACACAATGGTTAGCCTTGGGTTGCCGGCTAACTTAGATCAGTAGCAAGTAGCACAAAAGAGAGAGAGAGCAGAAAATTTTAAGTGTGAGAGAGAGTTTTGAACCAAGAGTCTGTGTGTTGTGTTAATAAAAGACTAAGGTATTTATAGTTTGAAAGCAAGTAGCAAATAAGGTAAAAATCAAAGTCCATTAGTAATTAAGAAACTCAGAATCAGTCAGTGAGGAAATCAAGGTAAGTACTCCCCTTAAGTTAGGGAATTAACTCAAACGGTAAGAACAAGTGATAAATAAGGAAAGAAATCAGTATACGACTAATAAAGAAAGATTCAAATTCAGTAAGTATAGGGTAGAAAATTAGGGCGAAGTTCATAAAAACTCCTATTAAGGAAATAGTTCAGTAAGAATAAAGTACCACAACAAATAAGGTAGGAGAATCAATTAATTTAAACAGACAAGGTAGAAATTTAGGGTTTGAAAGAAGATCTTTAAATCAAACCTCAAAATAAGGAATCCAGAATCAATCAAGAGGAAGTTATGATTCAATACTCAACATATAAATAGAGTAAGAGCAACCAGACGTAGAAAACAGAGAGGGTTAACAATATCGACGGAAAGATGCAAGTCTTGGAAAGTCAAGATGAACATAATCACATAGAGGTGGTATAAGTTAGGCTAAGAACTCAGTAAGTATTCGAAGCAAGGTAACCACATAAACTTAACAAGAATCGAGTAGTCATGCTAATACACAGAACCAAACAAAAAAATCTAGAAATATTAGGGATTTTAACATAGGTGATTTGAAAAAGCAATAAAAACATAGAATCAATCGAGATATGCAAAGGGTAGAAGTTAAAACATAAAAAATCAATTTAATCAAAGTGTAGAAGAAGTTTCGAAAAACCCTAACTTTAGAAGAGGGTGAAAAAAACTAGAAATCGATGCTTCTTGTAAAAGAGATTCAAGAACATTGTAAAACATCAAAATAACAGACCCAAATCCTTTAAAAATCGTACAGATCTAGGAGTTGTAAGCAAAAAGTTAGGATTTCAGAAGAAACCTAGGTAGAGATGGAATAACCTGTTTAGAAACTCAAAGATCATAACAAAGACAGTGTGATTTTGCTCGAAATCACACCGGAGTAGCCATGAACAGCCAAATAGCAAACTCTATATACAAGTAGGCGTGGCCCAGGGCCCTTGAAGGCCTCAGAGAAGATGAGCATGGCAATGGAGGAGCCATTGAAGGCTTAGGGGTTGAAGGGTGGTCACCGGAGAAGACCGGAGAAGGAGGTCGGCGGGTGAGAGGAGCTAGGGTTAGGCTGAGTGTTTGAGAGATGAGAGAATACAGAGGCGGCGGGATTTGGAAATAAGGCTAGGGTTAGGGGTCTTAGGAATTAAAAAAGGAAAGAATCAATATGGGCCGTTGATCTGGGAGATCAACGGCCCGAATTTAATTTATGTTAGATCGGGTAGACGGGTTCAGGGTTTTGGTCGGGTATTTTAATAGGAAATTGGGCTGGTGTTGGGTTCTATTTAGGCTACAATTGAAATGTAAATTTGGCTATATTTTAAATAGTCATTATCCCCTATATAATTTATAATTAATAATAAATAACTTCTAAAAAATAATTCTATGTACCAAAATGATTTAAAATAGATATTTATCATTTGAAAAATATAAGGACCAATTTTACGCATATAAAATGTAATTATACATTAAATGGGCTAATATTGCAAGTATATGCAATTTTGCTTAAAAATACCAAATGCAATTATAAAAATGCATAGAAAATATATTAACCATATTTTGACATAAACATAGAAATTAAAAGACCAAATCACCATAATAATAATTTAGGGAATAATTATTGGGGATTTTATAAATAAAAGGGAAGGAAATAAATCAATTAAAAAGCTTTAAAAATATAGGAAAATTATAGAAACCTTGTGCATGTTTATATATGCATGTATATGCTATTTTGAAGGTATTTATGCATATATAAAAAGGAGAAAATTGGGTATCAATAGTTGTCCCTCTTTACCCGGGAAGGATGAAAGAGTTTTCGGGTAATGAAATAATGGCCAATTTTGACCGGGCAAAATGGTTCGAGAGATTAGGCCACACCCCGGCTTCTGAGCTACCTACATATCTCTGGTTTTACAGGAATCAGGCCATGTGTTTTTCCGGATTCGTCGGTGAAGTATACCGATGAAGTCCTTTTAAGGACGTACGCAACATTTAGGGCTGGATAAATGATCGGTTTTATGGAAGAGGTTAGGTTTGATATGGTCGGCAGAACTAGAGCGGGATTGCTCCTGCTGGAATAGTCGTTGCTTTCTGGGTTACCTGCAAATATAAGCAATACAAGCATATATTATGCATTAATTTAAATATGATGCAGGTTCCTGTTGGACTATGAGAGTTGTCTTCGGACGGTTACAGATGGCGTCCTTAGACTATGATGTCCTTGGCCATGAATTGTTTAGTGAGGGATTAGCAGGCCATGAAATGATGTTCTTGGGCCATGAAAATGGTGCCTCCGAACCATGAAGCCTTTAATGATATGCAATTTCGAGAGATCCTCAGGCCATGACATGGTGTCTTCCGGCTATGAGGATGGTTCCTTTATACTATGATGCCTTTTTATAGATTGGCGATATTTTAGCCCATGATGTGCAATAATATGATATTAACAAGACATGGCTTAGTATTGTAAAATGGAGGGCAAAGCTTAGCCCGATCGTAAAGCAAATAAATAGTACTAAAAACGAGCAATATTTGTGCAATGAGGAACGATGTCTAGTCCAATGCAGACATCAAGGCACGGATTAGCCTTATGCAAGTATGGGGGCAGGGATTAGCCTCAGGAAAGTAGTGAGGCAAGGATTAGCCTCATGTAGGATAGAGGCGGGGATTAGCCTCATGCAAATGTATGGGACATGGATTAGTCCCATGCAAAAATTGAGGCAAGGATTAGCCTCGTGGAGTCAAGGATTAGACTCATGCAAGTGGGGAGTCAAGGATTAGACTCATTCAAGTATGGAGGCAGGGATTAGCCTCATGGAGTCAGGGATTAGACTCATGCAATTAGGGAGGCAGGGATTAGCCTCATGGAGTCAAGGATTAGACTCATGCAAGTGGGGAGGTAAGGATTAGACTCATGCAAGTAGGGAGGCAAGGATTAGCCTCATAGAGTCAGGGATTAGACTCATGCAACTGCGTAATCAAGGATTAGACTCGTGCAAGTATGGAGATAGGGATTAGCCTCATGGAGTCAGGGCTTAGACTCATGCAAATATGGAGGCAGGGATTAGACTCATGGAGTTGGGGATTAGACTGATGCAAATATGAAGGCACGGATTAGCCTCATGGATTCAGGGATTAGACTCATGCAAATATGGAGGCATGGATTAGCCTCATGCATATAGGAGTCAAGGATTAGACTCATGCAAATTCTGAGTCAGTTAGACTCATGCAAGTATGGAGGCAGGGATTAGCCTCATACAGATATGGAGACAAGGATTTGACTCATGCATATATGGAGGCAAGGATTAGCCCCATGCAAATGTAGAGTCAATGATTAGACTCATGCAAATATGGAGGCAGGGATTAGCCTCGTGCAGATATGAAGTCAAGGATTTGATTCATGCAAATATAGAGGCAAGGATTAGCCCCATGCAACTGTAGAGTTAAGGATTAGAGTCATGCAAATATGGAGGCATGGATTATCCTTATGCAACTGTAGAGTCAAGGATTAGACTCATGCAAATGTGCGGGATAGGGATTAGTCCCATGCAAAGAGCAAGAAGCAAATAAGGGTAGCGTATGTCTTAGCTGGAGATGTATTCGGTGATTGATAGTGATCTTGCTACATGAATGTTAACATTACGTCAGATGTACCTGCTTTTAAAGAAATATTGTAAGTTTTTTTGGGGGAAATGTTGGTTCGTGCTTCTATTGGTTGGCTTTGTTTTTCTCCATTCTGAATGCCTTTCAAGTTCCCTGGGTGATACCTGACTGTAATGGAAATAGAGTTTTTTCAAAGATATGCAATTATTAATAAAAATAGAGTTATTATTTAAAACATAGTTAAATATCACATTATTTTTGATGAACTAGTGACTATAACACATTTTAGAGACATTGCAACTCTCTCATATTGGAATTTTGAGGGTCCTCCTCAAAAGTTTGCCCCAGTTTGGTAGATGATCTTCGACCATTTGCAGATAATAAGCCTTGCTGAACCTTCTTCAGAATTTTGAGAATCCTTCTCAAAATTCTGCCCCAGTTTCCTAACCGATTTCTGACTATCTGATATATGTTGGCGCTGGCTGGACTTGCTCCGAAATTTTGAGGGTCCTCCTCAAAATTTTGCCCCAGTTTCTGTCCTGGGGGAAAATGGAAATTTTATTATGATATGATCAAACCCAGAAGGCTGCCTACGTATCACCTTTTAAATGGGAATCAAGTCAAGCGTAGTTCAATTACATCAAATGAAAAAATGTGAAATAATCTAAGCATAGTATCTTTTGAGTGCGTCTGAATTGATCGGTTTTAGCCTGATTTCTCCGTCCATTTTTGCAAGTATGAGTGCTCCTAATGTTACCCTATGGACCATGTACGGACCTTACTAGTTAGGAGCGAATTTCCTTTTGGCTTCATCTTGATATAGGAAGATTTTCTTCAATACCAGTTGTCCTGGTGCGAACTATCTTGGTTTGACTCTTTTTTTGAAAGCCCTGGACATTCTGTTCTGATAAAGTTGGCCGTGACACACTACATTCATCCTTTTTCCATCGATAAGGGCCAATTATTCATAGCGACTTCTTATCCATTCTACATCGTTGAGTTCAGCTTCCTGTATTATCCTTAGAGAAGGAATCTCCACCTTAGCTGGGATGACAGCCTCGGTACTATAAACCAACATGTAGGGAGTTGCCCCAATTGATGTGCGGATTGTGGTACGGTATCCCAATAAGGAGAATGGTAACTTCTCGTGCCATTGCTTGTGATTTTCTACTATTTTCCTTAGTATCTTGTTGATGTTTTTGTTGGCGGCTTCTACAACTCCATTCATCTGAGGTCTGTAGGCTATGGAATTCTTGTGCTTGATTTTGAAAGCTTCACAGATAGCTTTCATCATATCACTGTGGAGATTGGCTGCGTTATCGGTAATAATGGACTCAGGAACTTCGAATCGGCAGACAATATGATCCTTGACAAAATCTACGATGACCTTCTTGGTTAACACTTTGTAAGATGCAGCTTCGACCCATTTTGTGAAGTAATCGATGGCGACTAGAATAAACCTGTGTCCATTTGAAGTAGTGGACTCAATTGGACCAATAACATCCATTCCCAAGACGGCGAATGGCTAAGGTGAGCTTGTTGTATTGAGCTCGTTTGGCGGCAGTTTTATCATGTCGGCATGCACTTGACATTGAAATCATTTGCGGACATACTGCATGCAATCTGTCTCCATGGTCATCCAAAAGTAACCTGCTCTGAGTATCTTCTTGGACAAGACAAAACCATTCATATGCAGGCTGCAGGTCCCAGCATACACATCCTCAAGTAGCTTAGAAACTTCCTTTGCGTCAACACATCTTAGTAAACCCAAATTAGGAGTTCTCATGTACAAGTTTCCTCTACTGTGGAAGAAGTGATTTGACAATCTCTGGAGCATGCATTTCTGAGTGTGATTTGCATGCTCCGGGTATTCTCCGTTTGATAAGTATTCTTTGATGTTGTGGAACCAAGGAATTCCATCCGCTTCTTTCTCGACATGAGCACAATATGCCGACTGATTGTGGATCTTCACCAGAATAGGATCAATATAATTCTTACCTGGATGTCATATCATGGATGACAAAGTGGCCAGTACGTTGGCAAACTCATTCTGAATTCTGGGCACATGTCGGAACTCTATCTTTGTAAATCTCTTTCTCAATTCCTACACATGGTGCAGATATGGAAATATCTTGGAATTCTTGGTGGCCCACTCTCCTTTTACTTGGTGCACAAGCAAATCAGAATCACCGATTACTAGCTACTTCTGAATGTTCATGTCGACTGCCATGTTGAGCCCTAGTATGCAGGCTTCATATTCCTCCATGTTGTTAGTGCAGGGAAGTCTGAGTTTAGCAGATATCAGATAATGTTGACTCATTCCTGATACCAAAATGGCTCCTATGGCCACTCCTTTGAAATTTGTGGCTCCGTTAAAGAACATCCTCCAACCGTCATATGCTTCGCAGATGTCCTCTCCTACGAATGATACTTCTTCATCGGGAAACTATGTTTTCAAAGGTTCGTATTCTCCCCCCACCAAGTTCTCAGCAAGATGATCTGTCAATTCTTGTCCTTTGACCAACTTTTGAGTTACGTAGATGATATCGAATTCACTTAATAGTATCTGCCATTTGGCCAACTTTCTAGTCGGCATGGGTTTCTGGAATATGTACTTTAGAGGATCCATCCTGGATATGAGGTATGTAGTGTAGGCACAGAAGTAGTGCCTCAACTTCTGAGCCGTCCAGGTCAAAGCACAGCAAGTACGTTCAAGCAGAGAGTACCGTGCTTCGTATGGTGTGAACTTCTTGCTCAAGTAGTATATGGCCTACTCCTTCCTTCCTATCTCGTCATGTTGTCCCAAAACACATCCGAAGGCTCCATCTATTAGAGATAGATAGAGCAGCAAAGGTCGTCCTAGTTCTGGCGGTACCAGAATAGGTGGTATGGATAGATATTGCTTGATCCTGTCAAAAGCTTTTTGACAATCCTCTGTCCAGCTTGTTTCAGCATCTTTCCTCAACATCTTGAAGATAGGTTCACATATGACTGTGGATTGTGCTATAAAGCGGTTGATGTAGTTGATATGCCCTAGTAAGCTCATCACATCCTTTTTTCTCTTAGGTGGCGGTTACTCTTGAATTGCCTTGAATTTAGATGGATCCAGTTCAATCCCTGAATGACTGACAATGAATCCCAATAGTTTTCCCGCGGAAACCTCGAATGCACATTTCGCTGGGTTCACTTTCAAGGTGTACCTCCTTAGCCTATCAAAGAACTTCCTCAAGTCTGCTATGTGATCTGCAGCCCTCTTGTATTTGATAATGACATCGTCCACATACACCTCCATTTCTTGGTGTATCATATCATGAAAGATAGTTATCATGGCTCTCATGTAAGTGGCCCCAGCGTTCTTCAAACCAAATAGCATCATCTTGTAACAATATACACCCCATGGTGTAATAAAATTTGTCTTCTCTGCATCTTCTTCATCCATCCAAATCTGGTGATAACGTGCGAAGCAATCTACAAAGGATTGGAGTTCATGATTAGTGCAGTTATCGAGGTAGTGGGAATTCGTCCTTGGGACTTGCTCTTTTTAGATCCCGATAGTTGACACATCTAACTTTCCTATCCTTTTTCGGGACTGGAACAATGTTAGCTAACCAAGTTGGGTACTCAACCACCCTGAGAACTTTGGCTTTAATCTTCTTGGTAACTTCCTCCTTGCTTTTCAAACTCTTATCGGGTTTGAACTTTCTGAGTTTCTGCTTGACTGACGGACACATGGGATTAGTGGGCAACTTGTGAGCCACTATAGATATGCTCAAACCTGTCATATCATCGTATGACCATGCGAAAATGTCCTCATAGTCTTTTAGGAACCGGACGCACTCTTCTTTCTCTGTAGGTGACAAGTGAATGCTGATGCGGGTCTCCTTGACGGTCTCGGCATCTCCCAAATTTACTGCTTCGGTCTTGTCAAGATTGGACTTAGGCTTGTTCTCAAAATTTTGAACCTCTTTGACAATTTCCTCTTGTATCTTATAATCTTCATTTGAATCACTATTTTCATGTTGCGTTGCCTTATTACATGTCACCGTTATAGGTTCATCAGGAAAAGTAATAATAATGATGTAGAAAAGAAAAATATAAATATAGTAATGAATAATAAAGAACAAATGCATTTGATTAAAACTTGAAAAATTGTCCAGACAAAGTACGGCTCGATGAATCAAGCATTCATTTTGGAAATCAAATAGAAACTTAAAACAAAATTACAGGAAATCCTAAATGCCTAAAATGGCTTATAGAAGTAAATTCTGCCAAGCTACCTAGGGACTCGGAGTGCTCAAGATGGTGTGGCGGTCCAGTTCCTGAGAACAGATCCCTTCTCCATTGTCCGAATAGTGAGGACTTATTCCTCCCCCTCCTCCTCAATTATAGCACTGCAATCCATGTCTTCATCTTCTAAGAATAAATTCCTCAACCCTACTAGCGCTTTTTCTTCTGCGGTCCACCATATTGTGTTAGCTTGGTGAAAAGCTTGTTCCAGACGTAACACTGGCTGGTCAAGAGGGTAACATGGTTCACGCCATGGAGGTGACCAATTCCTATATTCTTGCCATGTGTACTGGTATCCGAGTCCGAAGGTGGTACCATGATTTTTCAGATGTATCGGTTTGGTGATACATTGGAGGTTCTTTACCAATCCTTTGCCAGGTTCTATCCAGACTATGCTAGTATGCTTTCTATTTTGTTACTCCACCATTTTTCCTTCTCGACAGCATTGACATGTTCAATGTGATGGTAGGTTTCCCCATAGCCTCATTCTATGTCTAATAGTCGGGATAGTCTGACTAGTGTAGATGGGGTTACTTCCATCTCCGTGAATGATTGCCTCTTGGCGGTTCCATTCAAATTTTACGGATTGATGTAGCGTGGAAGAGATGGCTCCAGCAACATGGATCTACGGCCGACCCAACAGAAGGTTATATGAGGCTGGTATGTTAAGCACCTGAAATTCAACGTTGAACCAAGTTGGCCCCATCTGCAAGCAAAGGTTGATTTCCCCAATCATGGCCCTCTGGGACCCATTGAAAGCCTTCATATTCATGCTTCCTACCCGTATCTCATGGAAACCTTTGTCCAACCTTTTCAGAGTGTTCAATGGACAGATGTTTAGGCTTGAACATCCATCAACCAAGACCCTACAATGAACTTGTCTTCAAATTGCACAGTAATATACAATGCTCGATTGCGATTCCGTCCCTCAGGTGGTAGCTCATCTTCATGAAAGATGATCTTATGTCTTTCTAGTACATGCCCAACTATGTTGGCCATTTCTCCGCCGGTGATGTTATTGGGTATGTAAGCCTCGCTCAACACTTTCATTAAGGCGTTCTTATGTGCCTCTGAATTCTGCAATAGTGATAGGATAGATATCTGAGCAGGGACTTTGTTCAGATGGTTAACAACAGAATACTCCTTCGCATGTACTTTCCTCCACAAGTCATCTGGCCCAGTCTCAATGATAGGTTTTCTAGCAGCAGCCTCCTTACTTGAACCTCCTAGGTGTTCAGGTGTATAGACTCTTCCAGTTCTAGTTATTCCCTATGCCACGCCGGTTTCTCTTCCTTGGCCTTCCTTTTTCGCCGAGCCTCGGCGATATAATCCCAGGGTATTGCTTTTGAGTTAAATCGGGGTGTGGTTGATACTGTCACAATGAAGGGTGCAACGACTTCTACTTCGAATGGAGTGGGGGTGGCTGTGGGCGGAGCCACTTCTATCTTGAATAGATCTGATGCAGTTACCTCAACCTCGATTGGTGCCTGAGTTTGAACCATAATAAGGGTAAGTGTGACTGTGACCTTAGAGTCATCTCCTTCTCGAATAAGCCCGATTGACCTCTCAGGGTCCCATTCTTCATTTGTATCTATCATATGTATACTATCACATCTGTGATAAGGGAGGGGGTTGTTGAGGACATTAGGTGTGGTCTCCTTTTCTTGTATGACCTTGTTGTCAATTAGCGTTTGGATCTTATCCTTCAATGTTCGGCACTCAACAGTGGTGTGCCCTTTCATACCGAAATGGTACGCACAAGTCTTGTTCGGATTTACCCACTGGGATGGATTTTCTAATGCTACAGCGGGAATATGAGTGACATATCTGGCGGCCTTCAACCTTTCATATAATTGGTCGATGGGCTCGACAATAGCGGTATATTGTTTGGGTGGCTTGCGGTCAAGTTGGGTCGTGTTCTCAGATAATTTTGACGGGCTGGTGGTGATTAGAAGTGGGATATTGGGAGTTATAAGTGTGATGAACAGAGGCTGGTTGGGAGTATTTGGGAGATGAAGGTTGATATGTGGGCGGTGATACTTGGTATGTGGGTGGAGTTATTTGGTACGTGGGTGGAGGTATTTGGTACGTGGGTAGAGGTGTTTGATATGTTGGCGCAGGTGTTTGATAGACAAGTAAAGATTTGGGCTCTGAGCTACAGTATAGCCCCAACATCTCTCTTCTTTCATATGCCACCTGACTGTAGTGCTTTATTCGTGGCTTGCAAAGCCTCGAAGTTTGTTGTCATTATGCTCTTGATCCCTTATTCAATCCTTTCTCCGAGTTTGATGATGTCAGAGAATTTGTGATTTTCGATAACTATCAGTCTCTCATAACATTGCGGATCCTGTGCCTTGACGAAGAATTTATTTATATGTTCTTCGTCCAAAGATGGCCTAACCTTGGCCGCTTCCGTCCTCCAACGAGTAGCATATTCATGAAAGGTATCAGTAGGTTTCTTCTTAAAGTTCTGAATGTGAAAGACATCCGGTGCATTCTCTATGTTGAACCTGAATCGATCCATGAAATCTGACGCCATGCTTACCCAATTAAACCATTTCTTGGGATTTTGGCTGATATACCAGGACAAAGCATCCCCAGTAAGGCTCCTCATAAAGAGCTTCATTTGGATCTTTTCATCTTTCCCGACCCCGACAAGTTTGTCACAATAAGTCCTTAGATGAACCCTGGGATCTCTTGTACTATCGAACATTTCGAACTTGGGAGGTTTGTACCCCTCTGGCAGTTCGACATCCGACTGTATGCACAAGTTCAAACCCTCTATTCCTCCGTCTCCCTCAACACCTTGAACTCGGCTGGTTAACTTTTTGAGTTCTTCAGCCATGTTTTTGACGAGCAAATCCTTTTCGGAGGTTTTCGGTGTATCGGAGATTAGTCGGGTAGAATGAGGGAAGGTTTCCACATAGATGGGGTTGCTTTGATGGGTATAATGGTGGTCACTGATGGAGTTTTGTGGATCAGGAATGAGTGGTGGTGTGTATTGCGGAGTGTGGTAAGTGGCGGCTCATGGGTAATGAATTGGTTGATGGTGTTGTTGCGGCGGAGCTGATAATGGGTTAGGATTCCGGGGTAGAGTTGTGTATTGATTTGGTGCGGGAGGATTTTCTTTGCTTTGAGGAGGTGCTGGATTCTTAGCGTTCTGTTGGTTGATGTCAGGGACATTCAGGGTAAGTGATAGGGGTTTTGCGAACATGCTCAAGTTTTCCTTGCAGTTCCAATATCTTTTGCTCCAGCCTCAAAACTTGATCATTTGGGGCTAGCGAACTACGACCATCAGAAGTTTCTGCTTTCTCAATATTCTCCTTTTGAATACCACATAAGTCATCCATCTTTTCCTTTCCTTAGCCTTTTGTGTTGCTTGGAGGAGGAGGAGGAGGAGGTGGAGAGCCTCTGGATCTGGTGTGGTACGCTGATGAGGCAAGTATGATCGAACCAACCTGAGGGAGTGGGAATAATAAATTAAAAATAAGCAAAAACAAAAGGTAACAAGTCAGTGAGGATCCTGAAATGTTTGCATTATTTAAACACATATTGCGGAAATATAAATTCGCATCCTAATTTGGGAGCCTCGTTGTGCCCGAGGAAGGCCTAGTGACAAATAGATTTGGAGAACTTTTAATGCCAATAAATGTTTCATTTCACAATGTAAAAATAGACGAATCCCAAAACGACCCTAAAGTTACTATTGGCACTCGGCCTTATTACATTCGAAAAGCAAGAAATCCTAATCTATTTGGTCTCGGAAGGACTTCCTTCAGGCTTAATGCTCTTGTCGATCAAATTCCCTAGTTCACGTAGGCTCATTGGTAAGAATACCTTTGCCAAATGCCCTTCTTCGTTTCCCTCAACATTTTGGTAGTCAGTGACTCTCTTTCTCACTTTTCCTTCCAATTCTAACAGGTTGTATTCCAGATATTCAAGCTTCTCGCTAGTTTTGGGGGCCCTCTCTTTCCATTCATTGATTTGGTCATCTGGTAGGAGATTCCTCCACCAGTATAGCAAGAGTGAAGGTGTGCTAACTATACCGAAGCTGGGGACTTCGTTTGTCATTTCCTACAAAATAAAAGGTTATACCTTAACCCTACCAGACCCGACTATTTATAAATTTGTGATCAACACATCGACATTTAGTTCTCTAAATTAATGCACAGAACGTGGTTGTGTCCGTTGGGATTATGGAAACCCCGATGGACTTTGGATAAGGCTTGTCTTAAAGGATCATTATATAACTGATCCGACTAGGTTTGACCATGATGCATGCACAACTTCGACCAGAGTAAGGTTTCTACGGGGTTTTAGACTCGTACTCTTGAGCGGACAACTCGAGGGGGAAGGTACGAAACCATCGACTGCACCGCCGATCGACTGGTTTTATCGCAAATAAGTCTTTCCTAATTTAAGGGTAGTAAATAGGAAAAGCGCAACCACTCATTAAAGCGTTGCTATAGAATTTGATGCGCATGAGTGGAATATGATATGGAGCATGATTTATGCAGTAGTTAATAACATGTAGTCAAGTATTTCATGTAAGGAACAATAAATATAGTATTTAAACAATTGAAAGACAGTTACACAAAGGAAACAAAACGAATAATCAATTTCAAGAATAAAGAACAATAAATGCTTAAAAGAAAACAGACAGTAAAAATTAAAATAAGGGAAGAGGGTACGGGATAAAGCATGCTTGGACTAATTTATAATAGCAAGTTCGTTATGGTAAGAGCCTAAAAATATCTCCAGCAGAGTCACGATGCTGTCGCGCCCCTTTTTTTCCTCTCCCTCGCGGGGGATAAGTCTGGTCGATATTTCATGGTGGTAATAACTCATTTCCTTTTGGGAATTGGAAATTTTAAGAGTCGCCACCTAACAGATTATGGTGCGTTAGGGAACTTAGAGCAATTAACTCTTAGACTAGTTTGCATTACCAGAAATTAGGGTAAAGGCTCGAAATAACCTCGAGGGAAAGGTGTTAGGCACCCCTCTTGGTATATAACTGTGGGTCCCGGTCGAACTTATATTTACGAATTAGTCCATTAACAAAATAAATAGTTTAAGCAAATAATTGCAAGCAAGGCATGTTGGGCATTGTATAACTTAAATAATAAAACAAGAATTTAAATAGGTTGTGTAAACATAAAAGGGAAAGTAAAGCATCAAGTAAAGAGAATTTGGGAAAAGGGAGGTCCTAGGTTGGTTAGCCTATAGGATCACATCAGTACAATTCCCGGTGATCACTCCTTGGTAAGGGGCTACACGTGGCATTAGCACAGTGGTCATCATATCCATAGCTACCCTTCCATCCCCTTAGTGGTCATGCAAAGTGAGTGTTAGTCAATGATCTCTATTACGCGTCCCTTCTTGATGGTCCTGGAGGGATTTAGGACCTCTACCTATAAGCGATTCTAGACAAACCTCTAAGGTTTAAAAGGTGAAAATTCTAAGGCGACAAGCAAAACAATTAGGACTTTTAGCACATAAGATAAAGGGAGCAATTATAGTCTGAAAGTTTCCTCCTCAAACAATACACAGAAACAACACGACTCAAACAGAATTAAGGGCTTTCTATTAAACAGTATCCTAAGGCAGGTTGCCTAGATGAATATGCAGTGTCACACCTCCTTTTTAACTTACCGCTATTACTACACCCCAGGAAGGGATATAATAAAAGGAAGGAGTTTTTTCCAATTTAAGGACAGTCGGAACGGGATTTATTTATTTAATTTTTTCAGAGTCGCCACTTGAGAATATAATGGTGTCCCAAGTCACCGATTTAATCCCGAACCGAGGAAA
>MU724645.1:602-37111 GCA_026770625.1 Nicotiana glauca
TTATCATTTTAAGTTATTGAAGTTAGGAGCCCGCCTGGAGAATGAAGGCGTTATCATTTTAAGTTATTGAATTTAGGAGCCAGCTTGGAGAATGGAGGCGTTTTCATTTTAAGTTGTTGATGTTAGGAGCCCGCCTGGAGAATGGAGGCATTATCATTTTATGTTGTTGAAGTCGGGAGCCCGCCTGGAGAATGGGGGTTGTTATATTTTAAATTGTTAATGAAGTTAGGAGCCCGCCTAGAGAATGGAGGCGTTATCATTTTATGTTGTTGAAGTTAGGAGCCCGCCTGGAGAATGGAGGCGTTATCATTTTAAGTTATTGAAGTCAGGAGCCCGCTTGGAGAATGGAGGCGTTATCCTTTTAAGTTGTTGAAGTCAGGAGCCCGCCTAAGGAACGGAGGCGTTATCATTTTAAGTTGTTGAAGTTAGGAGCCCGCCTGGTGAATGGAGGCGTTATCATTTTAAGTTGTTGAAGTTAGGAGCCCGCCTGGAGAATGGAGGCGTTATCATTTTAAGTTATTGAAGTCAGGAGCCCGCCTGGAGAATGGAGACGTTATCATTTTAAGTTGTTGAAGTCAGGAGCCCGCCTGGAAAATGGAGGCGTTATCATTTTAAGTTGTTTATGTCAGGAGCCCGCCTGGAGAATGGAGGCATTATCATTTTAAGTTGTTGAAGTCAGGAGCCCGCCTGGAGAATGGAATCATTTTGAGTTTGAAGTCAGGAGCCCGCCTGTAGAACAGAGGAATACATTTCAAGTTTGAAATCAGGAGCCCCGCCTGTAAAATTGAGGAACACATTTCAAGTCTGAAGTCAGGAGCCCGCCTATAGAACAGAGGAATACATTTCATGTCTTGAAGTTAGTAACCCGCCGAAAGGAAGAAGGTTACACTAGGAAATCCCCAGCATAAATCCAAATTTAGAAATCAGAAGGAAGGCAACAGTGGCCGGAAGAAGGTAGTCCAGGTTTCGAAGGAAAAACAATTCGAACCTCACAAGAAGGGAAGAATCAGTCCAAGTTCGGAAATTAGACGCCTACCTGGAGAATAAGAGAATTCACTTCAGAACAATTCAGGTTAGCAATAAAAGAAGCTCGCGGCGAGAATGCGAGTCAACAGTCCGAGATGATGAACAGAAGTTAACCCAAAAGCAGAAGTGGATGAAAGATGGGGTTGCTCAAGACATGATTGAAGTCACAAGCTCTGCATGTCTTGTACTGATTTGAAAAGCTGAAGAAGATTGAACTACCACCTACAACTAGCAGGTATCAAGGTTCAAATTCAGAGTCCGCATGAAGCACCAACCAATACTCAAGATCAAGCTTCAGAAGACTCATAGATAGGAATCTTGTAACCAGTAGCTAATAGGCCTAGTTAGTCTTTTTCATGTTTTGATTTTGATTTAATAGCAGGACCGCGGACCGGAACCTCGACAAAACGGAACCTCGACCGGCTCTTCACCTCGGTATACTCCATTATCTCACTCACCCCCGAACTACACGTGGCCTGATTCCTTTATAGCCAAGGATACGTATGCAGCTCGGATACCAGGGCTCGGTCACATCCTCTTCCTTTCCTTTAGGTTTAGTCCCTCCAAATAAGGGTCGGGTCAAAAACATGTCTAGTTGTTCTTTGTCAGAAAACTCTTCGTGTTTCCAATCAAAGAAGGGCAGCTGTAGACGTGTGATTTTTGACCCTCCCCAAGATTTTTTATATTTTAGCATGTAAATATTTAATTTAGGTGTAATATAGCTATTTCAGTTAATTTTGACTCTTTTACTTTATTTTCGTCACAAAAAGGAAAAATCACAAAAAGAAAAAAAAAGAAAGATATATATTTTAGTTTATGTATTTCTCATAAACTTAAAAAAAAAATACAAAAATAGTACCTTATTTTTATCCTTATATAATTTCAAAAATACAAAAAATAGTTTCACTAATGTTTTGTAGTCATTTTAATCTTTAAAAAATAGAGAAAATAGTACTTTATATTTTGTCTTTATATAAAAACGAAAATTACAAAAAAAAAGTTTCATTAATGTTTTGTATTCATTTTAATCTTGAAAAAATACCCAAAAATAGTTTTGTTTTAAGTATCAGTCTCATTTTAATAGTTATTTTGCCTAAGTAAGAATAATTAAATCATATCAGTTTTTATTCTCATTGCGGGAAAAGAATAACATTCGGGTTCAAACGACCCATTTTTCTGCCTAAAATCAGGACCGAGCCTAATACCCAAGCCCAATACCCAAAGCTATGCCCAACACCGTAAAGCCCTAAACTAACCTAATACTATAAACACTTGAACATTTTACAAAAAGGGGGGCGAAGACTTCAGCCGTGAGGGGGGTTTGGAGATGTACAACACTTCTTCTTCATCATCTTCAAGAAGAAGCATGAAAAAACCCTAGAACAAAACCCTAGCCTCCCTACCCTAAGCCAACGTCCCTCACTTACAGCAATAGCCAAACTACCATCTGGAAACCACCCCTCGCCTCCGCCTAAAGCTCGCTGGAAAACCTCGAACCTCCATAGCTGCTGCCGCTTCACCCCTCATCCCAAATGACCACAAGCTTCTGCTCCTTCGCGCAGCTGCTACTCCATCTTCTCCACTGAACCCTGAACGAGCAACCAGCAACAGCCGCCATAACTGGCCAGAAACCCGCCGGAAACCAGCCCCTCTCCCTCTCTTAAAACATGCGCAGTAGCAGAAAAATGGAGTAGGAAATGGAAAGCTAAGGTCTGAGGTTCAGGTCAATTGTCGGTTCAAATTTGGGTCCGACGAGGTCGTTCGTTCGTTAGTTCTGGTTCGGGTCCAGTTCGACGGGAAGACTCACTGTTCGTAGTTCCTTAATAAGGTCTGAAGCTCCGTCTATTTGTTCCGGTTGAGTTTGTCGAGTTCAGCGTGATTCCGATCGGAAGTTTATGGTCATGCTTTGGTTTTGGACGTTGTTTCCGTCATTGTAATGTTGGTTGACGCTTTAATATATTGCAATTACCGTTCATTAGAGGTCAGCTTTTAAACTTTTTCTTCTTCCGATTTCCATCACTTGTGACATGAATATTTGAATTATTTGTTTGATTTGTCCTATAAGTTTATTTCCAACAATCAAGCCATGGATTTTGATTTTGTTGTTGATGTGCTTACGTCATTTATTTTGTAGTAGCATGTTGAGTAATGACCAAAATACAAGTCACAGAACCAGAGAATGTAGCTTAAGAAATTTGGGAAGTTTGGCTTAATCCAATTTGATTTATTTATTGAACTCCTGATCTTCTTCATTCAATGTTTTGCATCAAGTTTATTTCATTCCTATAAATATTTGGTCAATATGCCTAAGATAGTTATTGTCTGCTTCACATGGGATAGATAATCAAAAAATGAGTTTGCTTACTTTATTTGGGGATGAATCAACGTTAAAAGATCTTTGACGTTGGCTTGAAAAGCAAAAAGGGGTAAAGTCCTAATTCACCTAATGTTAGTAATTAGATTTTGTTAATAACGGAGGGGAGTCGTAGTAGATAAAACAATTAATTGATGGGCCTCAATATTTTGAGTGACTTTTAGACAAGCAGATTTGAGGCGTACCATGTTAAATAAGATATAGTCTATGGCCCTCCAAGCTTTAATTTGAATATCCTTTTAAAATGGAACCGAGGTACGCCTGGCCAAATGAAACAAACAAATTGCGGGGCCCTCATTCAAGGCTTAACTTAAAATATTTAGATTTTGGGATGGGCTTTTTAGCGAATTTCACGGTCTTCCCCAAAAAAATATAACGCGTTAGTCTCTTTAGGTGCGTGTTTAATAATTTTACCTTCTTAAACTCGGGTGCACATTTATGTGACCCAAATCCAAATCTCAACGGAATCGAAATATGTCAATAACCACGGGTACATTGATGTGACGTGGTTTCACGACGTTGCAATTCTCAAAAGAAAAAAAATAATAAAAGCGGTTTAAAGTTAAAAGCACATAGGTAAAGACACGTATTAAAAATCAGATAATTAAGCCGAATATAACACTTAAACGACCGTGCTAGAACCACGGAACTAGGGAATGCCTAACACCTTCTACCGGGTTAACAGAATTCCTTATCCGGATTTCTGATTCGTAGACTGTAGTATGGAGCCAATTTTTTTTTTCTCGATTCGGGATTCAAACCAATGACTTGGGACACCATAAATCTCTTAAGTGGCGACTCCAACTCTTAATAATAAATCCCATTTTGATTGTCCTTTAATCGGAAAAACTCCCTTTATCACACCCCTCGGGTGTGGTAGGTAAAAACGAGGTGTGACACTAAGTAGTGGCCCAAGCCACCATATTCCTTTCGAAACTCACTTCCACTTAAGAAGCCATAATAGAAGAATGCTTCTGAATAACGTCAATTACGGCAGCTGGCAAACCTCATTCGTACCGCCACAAACCATACACATAACTCGATCATGCTGAATGAACTGATCACAGACCCCAACATGCCAAATTCAACTATGGCTAATCAATCCCTTTCCTTCCAATTTATCCTTGATTGCTTTGGAAATAATACTAAGTCTCTTCAACACCTAACATACTCCCCCCTCCACTCACCCCAAGTGGCCTTGAATCGCGAGACCACGTTGTCTCAAATCTCACGAATTATTTCACATTTCTCAAATGCTACACCACAAGGTAACATATCATAGAACATTCTGGGCACCTTCTCATAAGCTGTTACAAATCTTCATCCTTAACTATACTCATAGACTTGAAATCATTGGGCACCACACTTTATCCCTTAGAATCTACTAGGACCGTTGATGAGAGCCACCCACTCTGACTTGGTCCCGAGTATAATCAACTTCATGAATCTTCTAGCACATTAATACCCTCTCAACGAAGCACCTGGCAGAACCACTCCCCTTTAAACCCACTTCTATACAAGGCATAAATTCTGAATCCTTACCCAAGTTCGAACATGAGCCCATATGGCCAACCGTAGCACATCTTTAATAAATTCTCTACTCAAATTACTACTGATGGTATTTTTCCGTAGCTGAGATACCCCTCAGTATGCTAATAACCAGAAACTTCGCAAGTAGTTAACCATGCAACCCAATCATAAGCGGTGGGACTCTCCCACTTAGCTTGAAACCATTATTACAAAACTCTGGAGTTCACCAGGATTCTTCATCTCTCATTGACATAACCTTGCGCAATCAATCACCAGCATTCCTGATATCTCATCGTAGGACCCAATTTGATACTGTAAATCATTAACAACATTCACACAACAGTTCCCTTTGCTGTATAACCCATAGAAATCTTTGCAGAAGCCTCGCCAACCACGCGTCCGCTAAACTGCTCACAGGAAATAACCCTCCTAAGTCCAAGCTCACTCCCTAGCCGTACCCGTCCATTTACCGCATATGGACACCCATTAAATGCGTGAAAACATCCTCCCACTTCAAAGTCATGCTACATCTTTCTTCATTTTAAGCAGCTCCTTTCCGTCATACTAAATCTCCTGTTGCATAACAACCCCATGCTTCAAATTAAATCTACAAACTTCCATTACCCGTCGCTAAGATCCCAGATCCTTCCAAACTATCCTTAGGCGTGTAGACATCCTACTACTAAGCCCTATACCGCTTTGTCACTCTCCTACTTTGCGCAAACTCACTCCTTCAATCAACTGTTCGGCCTGTGCTCCCTAAGCCTGGCCCTTGAGAAATTTAAAACTCTGCCTCAAACTTCCCACATGTCTTTCTCATCTCTTGCTACTCAGTTGTTGCCTTAATAAAATTCATCTTCATAGAACTTGAACCCACAAGTTGCTACTTTATCGAACTGACTGATTCAATCCAGAACCATCGCACCCTACAATATCTTATAGTCGTATCTCTGATATATTTTCACACTATCTTGCCCCAAGGGCGAGTTGTAGAAGATCATAACACCGATAAACTCAATACATCCAATTGGGACAACAACACCCCCATATAGAGGAGAACTCTACCACGCTGGCAATTACCATGTCTCATTACTTTCACCAGTCCACATCTGACCATCCTTAGTTCGGTTGACTTTCCCCTGCCAGGAAAGAAAATACTGAATCCCTTTAATTATACACTGAGTAAACCTCCCTTCAATTCATTCACTACCCCGACACGTAGGCTAACACCCTACCATCATAACGACACTGCGGAATAATCGCTCATAAGCATTATGGCAACCTATGCCTAGCCTCAAGGCTCTTAGAAGTTCTGTTATTGAGCTGAAACAATAGAATATCCCTCCATAATACGAGTATAATAGCTCAATAAACTATACCAGGAAAGTATCCCAGACCACGTTGGTAGTGCCATTACAATCCTTCAATTTTCGATTTATAACAAGCGCTCGCGTAAGATTGAGTAGGAAGAAATCAAAGGCATAGGCCTAAAACAAATTGAACCGCATGATAAGGAAATCAAGAAGGGAAGTGCTCCTAACAGCCCTGTAGCCTCCCGAGGATAAGTACAGACGTCTCCGTATCGATCAGTGAAACTACTAGACTTGCTCATGACTCGTGAGACCGATGGGAACCTAGTGCTCTGATACCATGTTGTCACGACCCAAAATCCTCTAAGGGTCGTGGTGGCGCCGGACACCTCTGTTAGGCAAGCCAACTAATTTATCAATTAAATCCTCTTTTAGTACCTTTGAAAATCTAAGATTTTTCCTTCCATTTTTTCATAATTAAAAAGATCGTTTACTTCAATTCAAATTAAATAATAACTATTAGTACACATCTTTTAAAAACCATCCCAGAACCCGGTGTCACAAGTGCATGAGCATCTATTGATAAGGAAAATAAAATACAATATCTGTCCAAAATACAGTGGACAAGGAATAAATATACAAATGCTGAAAGTAACTACGCTAGCTGCGGGTCGCCTCGAACCATGCAACTCACCTAGTCCTAGAATCATCCGCGCTGCTGTGCCCAGTAGGATGCTAGAGGTATATATACCTGTGCAATAAAAATGCACAGAAGTGTAGTATGAGTACATAATCAACGTGTACTCAATGATTATCCCGCCTAATCTCGAAGAAGTAGAGACGAGATGGCCAACTTCGACACTCACTAGAGGTCGATTAACAATATTCTAAAAATGTGAGTAAAATCATGGACTCATATAGTAGTTTTAATCCGTGAAGCCAGAAAGCAGGTAAATACCTTCAGCAAATTATCAAGGGCTTTCCAGGTTTATTCTTTATTGTCTTATCAATTTATATCAAGCCACGAAGGGTAAATTTCACGTTTAAAAATAATAGAAGTATAGGATGAGTACATAATCAATGTGTACTCAATGAGTATCCCGCCTAATCTCAAAGAAGTAGAGACAAGATGGCCAACTTCGACACTCACTAGAGGTCGATTAACAATATTCTAAAAATGTGAGTAAAATCATGGACTCATATAGTGGTTTTAATCCGTGAAGCTAGAAAGCAGGTAAACACCTTCAGCAAATTATCAAGGGCTTTCTAGGTTTATTCTTTATTATCTTATCAATTTATATCAAGCCACGAAGGGTAGATTTCTCGTTTAAAAATCATCAAGCGACAAATAACATGCGCAAATCACACCGAGGCGACGGTCCAATCCAATTGAAATATAAACTGTGCACTGCCGAGGTTCGAGCGGCCCGAAACAATAGATGCATCTATTTAATCTGCCGAGGCGTTTGGCCCGTTCTATCAATAAACACATACCCTGCTCGCGAATCATGCATGCGACGCACGTACACATAAAATACATGCTCAAGTAGCCAATTAAGAATCTATTGGGGCTATTTATCCAAATAAGACAATTTCTCTTTTTAACAATTTAGGAAAAATGATATTTAATCTCTTTTTAAATTTATTTACGAATCAAAGGTGATTTAAACAATTCAAGCTATCAATGGGTTCATAAATAATCCAAGTATAACTTGCTCATGGGTCCTAACTACCCGGACAATAGCATAATAGTACGCACAGACTCTCGTCACCTCGTGCGTACGTAGCCCCCACATATAGGAGCACATAATCAATTATTTCACCTATGGGGAAAATTCCCTCTAACAAGGTTAGAAAGGAGACTCACCTCGCTCCGAAGACTCATAATCGGCAATTTACATTCTTCCGAAGGCTTGAACCGATGCACAATGCACCAAAACTAGCCAATTAACAACAAACTAATGAGAACATGCTCAAATACTTGTTAACAATTTAAATCATACAAATTCCAAACCCTGCTTAGTGAAATGACCAAAATGCCCTCTGGCCCATGTCCCCGGATTCTGAAATTTCTCAAAGATAAAGATTACCCATGACCTTAGGAACTCAAATATATAATTTTCTCTAAATTCCATACCCAAAATCGTGGCTAAATTCCAAGGATATAATTTTCTAGGTTTTCTACCAAAACCTCAATTTTTATACTAATTTTCATGCCCAAATCCACATAAAATTGATGTATTTAACTCAAAATAGGTGGGGATAACTTACCTCAGTCATTGATAACGAAAATCCCCTCTCGAAGCTCCCCAAAATCGCCCCAAGCCATGAAAAATGAGAGAAATGAACTCAACCCACGATTTAAAACAACCTTGCTGCCTCCAGGTACTTCTGCTTCTACGGAAGCCATACCGCATCAGCACTTCTGCTATGCGGTCAAAATGCCGCTTCTGCGGCTCCTTCCCAAGCTGACCTTTCTCGCTTCTGCGATGCTCCTTCCACAGATGTGGTCCCGCTTCTGCGGAACTTTGACCGCATCTGCGGTCCCTTCCATAATGCATTCTTCCGCTTCTGCGACTTCTTTTCCGCAGATGCGGTCCCGCTTCTGCAGAACCTTGACTGCATCTGTGGTTCTCACGCCCTTGATCAAAAACTGCTTCTGCGGCTCCCCTTCCTCTTCTGCGGTCACTCCACCGCAGAAGCGAAAATACCAGCAACCAGATTCCTTCAGCTGTTCTTCAACTTCCAAATTTGATCCGTTAACCACCCAGAATCCACCCGAGGCCCCTGGGGCCTCAACCAAACCTAGCAACCAATCCCAAAACATGTTACAGACTTGATCAAGGCCTCAAATCATATTAAACAATGCTAAAATCACAAATCAACCTCCAATCCAAGCTTTATGAACTGTAGAACTTCCAACTTCTACTTCCGATGCTTAAACCTATCAAATCACGTCCGATTGACCTCAAATTTTACAAACAAATCATATTCGACGTTACGGACCTACTCCAACTTTCAAAATTGGATTCCGAACCTAATATCAAAAGGTCAACCTTCGGTCAAACTTCTCAAAAACCTTCAAATTTATATCTTTAGCCAAATGGCTCCAAAATGAACTACGGACCTCCGAATTCACTTTCGATCGCTCTCCCAACTCCAGAATCACCATACGGAGCTAATCCCAGTCTTAGAATTCCAAACAGACATTATAACACTGAAACGCACTTCAAACTAAACTATGAAATTTCTTCCAAAATGCCAACTTCCAGAGTAGGCGCCAAAATGCTCCCGGGTCATCCAAAACCCAATTAGGGCTTACGCTCGAGTCTGAAATCATCATACGAACCTGTTGGAACCTTCAGATCTCGATTCCAAGGTTATTTACTTACAATTCCAAGCCTAGTTCATTCTTTCAGCTTTAAGCTTCCAAAATAAGAATTCTCCTACTAAATTAACTCTGGACTTCCCGAAATTCAATTCCGACCACACGTGCAAGTCACAATACCTGAAATGAAGCTGCTCATGGCCTCAGACTGCTAAATGACGTGCTAGGGCTCAAAACGACCGGTCGGGTCATTACATATGCGGTCAGGACTCCGCAGAAGCGGTCCCGCATCTGCAGAAGTAGGGGCACAGAAGCGGAAATTGGGCAGACTGAGAAGGACCGCAGATGCGGTATTTGGGTCACACCTGCGGAACCGCAGAAGTGGTAGAGGAGCCGCAGATGCGAAAACAGCTGGAGGCAGAGAATTGTTGTAAATTTGAGAATTGGCCATTCTTTTTCGATTTTACACTTGGCATGGGCGATTTTGGGGAGCTTCAATAGGGGATTTTTGTCATCAACATCAAGGTAAATTATCCACACCTATTTTGAGTTAAATACATCAACTATGTATGAATTTGAGCATGAAACTTGTAGAAAACTTCGGGTTTGATGGAAAACCTAGAAAATTAGTATTCTTGGAATTTAGCCACGATTTTGGGTATGGGATCAAGTGAAAATCATAAATTTGAGTTCGCAAGTTCATGGGTAAACTTTGTCTTCGAGAAATTTTGAAATTCGGGCACGTGGGCCTGAGGGCATTTTTGTTAACTTTCCGATCGGGGTTAGGAATTGTTATAAATTGGGTTATAATGAATGATTGAGCATATATTAATGGGTTGGTATCATTGTTGGCTTGTTTTGGAGCTTTGTGCATTGATTAGAGTCTTCAGAAGAGCATGGAATGTCGATTATAGATCTTCGAAGCGAGGTGAGTCTCCTTTCTAACCTTGTAAGAGGGAATTGTCCCCATAGGTAAAATAATTGGTTATGTGCTCCTATTTTGGGGGGCTACGTATGCACAAGGTGACGAGAGTCCGTGCGTAGCTACTATTATGCTATTGTCTGGGTAGTTTAGGACCGAAGAGCATGTTATACTTGGATTGTTTATGAACTTATTGAAAGCTTGAATTGCTTAAATCACACTGAATTAATAAATGAATTTCTAAACTGATTAAACTTCATTTTCTTAAATGGTTAAAAGAGGATTGGTGTTCTTTGGAGAATTTGGTCCGTGTGGACTTCTTGGTTGTCTGACTGTGTGTGTATATTTTTGGAGCTAGCCAAATGCCTCGGTAGATTAAATAGATGCATCTATGGTTCGCGCCATTCGACCCTCGAATGTGCACAATTTATATTTCTGTTGGAGCAGGCCGTCGACCTCGGCATGATTTGCACATGCTTGTATTGCTTGCCCTAAAACTTATTAAAGTTGTTGCTGCCTCTTTCTGGCTTAGGAATATATGTATAATTGATGAAAAAGAATGATTTCCTATATAAAAAAAGAATTGTTTATTTGCTTCAACCCATTGAATTATAATCATGTTTATAAAAATTCACGATTGGATATATCATCATTGGACCATTAGTAAGTGTCAAAGTCGCCATCTCGTCTCTACTTCTTCGAGATTAGATGTGATACTCATTGGGTAATCATTGTTTTCGTACTCATACTACACTTCTATGTATTTTTGTTGCACATGCATATGCATCTCTAGTGGCCTACTGGGCGTAGTAGCACGGATGACACGGAAACTTAGGTGAGCTTCCTTCTCGAAGTGATCCGCAGCCAGCTGAGTCTCTTTCAGTTTTCTGTATTTATTTCTGTCCAATATTGTATTTCGGACAATTGTTGTATTACATTATTTCTTAAAAATTGCTCATGCACTCGTGACACCGGGTTCTGGGAGAATTTTTGGATTATTAAATATTTATGTCTTGTTAAAGACTTCGCGGTTATTTCTGTAAATTTTATTATTCGTTATTTAATGTATAAAGAAAAATGATTCTAGACAATACAAAACTTGGAATTTAATTAAGTATTTTGGTTGGCTTACCTGACAGCGGTGTCCAGCGCCACCACGACCCGCAGTGGATTTTGGGTCGTGACAGCTGATGCTTCAGCTATATCATTAATTCCAATCCTAGTTTATTAACCATCTAAAATCCACCTGAGGCCCCCTTGACATCAACCAAATATACCAACAACTCCTAAAACATCATACGAACTTAGTTGAGCCTTCGAATCACATCAAACAATGCTAAAGACACGCATCACACTCCAATTCAAACTTAATGAACTTGAAACTTCAAACTTCAACAATTGATGCTGAAGTCGTCTAATGACCGATCACCCAATGGAGCTAACGGAACCGACGCAACTCCATTCCGGAGTCGTCTTCACATAGTTCCAACTCCGATCAAAATCCTAGAGCTTAAGCTTTCGTTTTATGGACTAAGTGTTCCAAATCTCTCCAAAACTAAAAAACAAAACCTTTCGGAAGGTCACATAAGCATAAAATGAGATGGAGAAAGCAGTAAATAGGGGATCGAGGCTAACATTCTCAAAACGACCGGTTGGGTCATTACAAAAAGAATTTCGCCTTTTAATAAAGTAAAATAATAAATGATACAAATAAATAATAATTATATCAAGATTAAGCGTACTAAGTCAATACAAAATACGCATCTCCACTTGATCCGTCTAATACATACAAAATATACTAGAATAATAAGTTTGAATTAAACTATTTCCATAATCAAAATAAATAAGATTTTATCTTGTGCTTATACCATTCCGATGATTTTCCCAATTCTATCATTAGATTGTGACCATAAACTTTATGACTTATAAGAACTGATAATTTAATTTTTCGTAGATAAGCTAAACTCTATACACTAAATCATCTACTATATAAGCAAAGAGGACAAAGAAAAATACATGATCTTTTTAAAATAAAAATTTACCGAATTGAATAACTAAATAATAATTATTCCATAAAGAATACTATAAGAAAACGCATGGTTTATAGTATATCCTGATAATCTCCCACTTAGATTCATTGTCATGCGTCTACAGTTTTAACCATCATTATGTCTACATGTCTATCAAAAGTCTTCTGTGGCAAGCACTTAGTAAATGGGTCTGCCAAGTTTTTCTCTGACACAATCTTGGTGACTACTACATCCCCTCTCTGCACTATGTCACAAATTAAATGATATTTACTCTCAATGTGCTTTGTTCTTTTATGGCTTCTTGGCTCCTTCAAATTTGCAACCGCATCAATATTATCACGATAAAGTGTAATTGGTGCTTGAATTGGAAACCACACCCAACTCTCTTAGGAAGTTTCCGAGCCAAACTGCCTCTTCGGCCGCCTTAGAGGCTGCCACATTTTCGGCTTCCATGGTGGAATCAGCAACACAAGTTTGCTTGATACTCCTTCAACTTATGGCTCAACTCCCAGTGTAAACACATTTTCTAAGTAGACTTTCTAGAATCTTTATCCGATTAGAAATCCAAATCAGTGTACATATCAGTAAAAATCAGATTTTACAATAATTAGCCAGTGTGTACGCACTCGTCACCTCACATACGCGGCGGTCACATATCAAAACAATACCAAATACAAAGATGATTTCTCCCACACAAGGTTACACAAAGCCACTTACCTCAAACCAAGCTCAAATCAATCTGTAACAATGCTTTTTCCACGAATATCCGACTCTGAATAACCCAAATCTAGCCAAAATCAATTACATATCATATATATAACTACAAGAAACTAATCTAGCTAATGAAATCAAAGATAAAGCAAGAAATTAAAAAATTACCCTAAAAAGTCTCCCCGGGCCCACGTCTTGGAATCGGGTAAAAATTATAAAATATGAACATACATTCACTCACAAGTTTAACCATACAAGAATTACTCGAATACGACCTCAAATCTCCTTCCAAAACTCGAAATTTTAGTCTATGAAGTTTCTACCATCCCCCCTAAATTTCCAACTCAAATCCCTAATTAGAAGATGAAAATAGCAATAGATTCATGAAATATAGCCCAATCCGAGTTAGAATCACTTACCCCAACAATCTTCTCGAAGAAACCTCGAAAAATCACCTCACACCGAGCTCTCAAAGCCCCAAAATAAAAATGGGAATCAAACCCTCGAATTTCTTTTTTCTGCCCAGTTATTTCAGCATCTGCAGACCTGCCATCGCACTTGCGGAATTCCCATCGCAGGTGCGGATTCCACTTAAAATTTAGCGTCCGCTTCTACGATCAAAGGGTCGCACCTGCGGACGCTGGTCCTCTTCTGCGGTCCTTTACCTCTCCTGCGAACACTATAACACATCTGGGGGCATCGCAGATGCAAAATTCACCTCGCACCTATGACCCTTGCAACCTCGTCCATTTTCCACTTCTGCATTTGACTCTCTGCAGATGCGAAAACACCAGATGCCTGTAACTTTTGATCTGTTAAGCACCCGAAACTCACCCAAGCCCCTCAAGACCTCAACCAAATATACTAACAAGTCCTAAAACACCATACGAACTTAGTCGAGCCCTCAAATCACATCAAACAATGCTAAAATCACAAATTACCCTCCAAGTCAAACTTAAAGAACTTGAAACTTCAACTTTCTTCAACCGATGTCGAAACCTACTAAACCATGTACGATTGACCCCAATTTTTGTACACAAGTCATATTCAACATTACAGACCTACTCCAACTTTCGGAATCGGATTCCGACCCCGATATCAAAAAGTCCACTACCGGTCCAAATCTCCAAAAATTTAACTTTCGCCATTTCAAGCCTAAATAAGCTACAGACCTCCGAAACACAATTAGGACACACCCATAAGCCTAAAATCACCCAACGGAGCTAACAGAACTAACGAACCTCCATCTTAGAGTCGTCTTCATACAGTTCCGACTAAGATCCAAATCTTAAGATTTAAGCCTCCGTTTAGGGACGAAGTGTCCCAAAATAATCAAAAACCAAAATGAAAACCCCTGGCAAGTCACATAAGCAGAAAAGGATACGGGAGAAGCAGTTAATGAGGGATCGGGGCTATAACTCTCAAAACGATCGATCGGGCCGTTACAAGGGATTGAAAACAATCGTGAACATCTTAGAGACAATTAAACAAAATAGATCAAAATCAGTCATGTTTCATAGAATATTAAAATTCAAAATACACTACATATATATAATCCATGCACCTCGAATAACAAGTTTCGATGGAAAAAGAGCTATTCTTAAAATATACATATGTAATAACAGATTATTCACTTCATAATTTAAACAGGTATTACTTAGATGGAGAGTAAACTATTAATTTAAGTCAAGAAAATATCTACATTCAAAATACTAGTCCTATTGAACCAATAAGCACACTCACATGGAGAGTAAATACAAGTAATCAATGACTAGTAGTACCTAGCGATTACCTGTTAATGAGTTTATCCGATATAAAAGAATACCTATGTCAACGTATAAATTTATTATATCACCATAACTTAACCATGGAGACCATAGGGAACGATCTCTACCACCACCGGATAAAAACAACTTAAAATGTTTTAGGAAAAACTTCAGAACATCGAGTTTTGAATTTTTCCAAGATTAACTTGATTTTTAAATTATTCTTATCTAATATTAAAAAGATATTACAAGATTTACAGAATAACCAAAATTTTCAGAACAAATATTCATACATAGAGCAGTGCAGTTTTTTAGAGAAAAAATCTTTGCATGTAATTCAAAGCTCGCATATGTACATGATGTTCCCTTTTCATGATCTTCCTATTTATTTAATTAGAGATGAGCAGGCTTTGATATAAATTGTTGTATTATATATCACAGTGAAAGCAATTTCAGTATTGTATTCACGTGTAAATTAAACAATTAGCAAATATGGAGATTATACGAGTTACCTCTTGAAGTGTAAATAAATTAAATCAATCTCGATCTCCAGTTCTAGAGTAGCATGACCACGACCTCCAGAATACTTCCATAGCCTTTTATTGTGTTACTCAAATAATATTCGGAAAGAGAGAATTTCAGGTGGGCAAAATTCCAAGGAAAACTACTCCAAAAAAATGGCCAGCCCTATGGAGGAAAAACCATGTACATATATCCAGAGTTAATAGAGTAAAACTCTTTTCCAAAACCTGTTGGATTTTCTTTCCACCAAAGAGGTTTTCTTTATTTTCTATTATTTACGCAATAGGGACCACATAATTTAATTAACAAGGCTCCCTATTATAGAATTAATTTCGAATTTCGAAATTAATAACTACCATAATAAATTATAAATTATTCCACTAAAAATTTGTAATTACACTCCTTATTTCAATTTCAAAATTCTTCCATAAAACCTTATTTAATTTTCCATGTTAAGATTCAGATACTAATCAATCAAATTAAATTACTGACAGTTTAATTTATCAATTACTTTCTTTAGACTTTCGCTTAACTTATTTCATGCATCGGATACAAAATTTACCGGTCGAATTTACACACGAAAACTTATATGCTTTCATAAAGGAGAGCCTTCAATCTCAAAAATCGAGACATGAATTCTATCAACTAATTATTATTTCGTCAATGTGTATCATTATTGACTAATTTACCAGACTGATTGACCCAAGAAAGTATGTCGCATTTAAATAAATTAAATAATAAATGATACATACAATTAATAATAATTATATTATGATTAAGAATATAAGTTCATTGAATGGACTAGAAAAATTATTTTATTAAGTCGGTATAAAATACTTATCTCCACTTGATCCGTTCAATACATACAAAACGTACTAGCACAATAATTCGGAATTAAACCATTCCCATAATCAAGATAAATTATATTTAATCTTGTACTACAACTATTCCGACGATTTATCCAATTCTGTTGACCCAAGTTCAGTTGAAGTTTTGAAGATTGACAAATGAACTCAGTGATGGACCTGGTCCATCTGGTGAGACACATTGTTTATCAACCATTGCATATGAGATGCACGTGAGGAAGATATACCATAGAGATCAAGCAACAATATCTTCTGAACTAATCGAAAAGATTGCAGTTGGGATAAGGAGAACAGTCTCCTTATGAGGAGAGAACACAATCCTAATCTAGGATAAGGGTTGGAGTTTGTATTGGTCAATGACTCAAAATCGTCTAAGGATAAGCAATGGAGTCTTAATCAAACTCTAATTACTAACTCAATAAATAACTGTGTTTGTTCTCTTTTACAAGTATTACACATACGCAGAAGTAAAACATAATTGAGAGCAAAAGAGCAAGTCTGTTTTGCAAGCAATATGTGTGAGATATAAGTATGCACGTCTGAAGCTACTTGAACGAGATAGAAGAACCAGTTCCATTGTGTTTATTCTTATTCTAGTTCAATTGTAGTAGGTGTTTCTATTTGTACCTTTCAGCTTATTTAGAAGCAATTGTATTAGGTACTTTAGTATTCAAGTTAGAGTTAACTTGAAAGTGTCGCAACAGTTGAGGAACTAGGTTCTTGATGAGAGTGAAAACACAAATACTGAGTTGAAGAACCAGGTTCTTGAACTTGAAATTAATGTCTTAGAACTCAGATCTAAAAATATTAAACTGAAATTAGGGACAGGAAAGAAAACGGTTGATCAATCATTTCTTACACTAGAAGAAAATCTAGGAAAAATGAAAGATGAACTATATAAGAAAGATGGATTGATTAAGTCACTAAAGGAAGATTTAGGAAAGGTAAAGCATGAACTAGACAAAACATGCAAATGGAACAAGGCTTCTGATGCACTCTCCTGGCTGCAAGAACATCACAGCAGCAACAAGAGAGGACTTGGGTTTGGGACACAAGCTCCAAAATGGGATCCCAAAAACAAGTACCTCACATTTCTTGAAAATAAGATCTGCACACACTGTGGTAAGACTGGCCATTACAAAAATGAATGCAATGCGAAAGAAAAGGCTAGTCAAAAGAACAAAGCCTTTGTTCAAGAATAACACAAACTGCCTGGTTGGGCAAAGAAAAATTTAATTCATCCTTTTGCCCATAGAAAGGGAATCAAACTAGTTTGGGTTCCTAAGACTAACCCATGATTTCATTTTGCAGGTCCAAGTGAAGGGGAGTAGCCAAATATGGTACATGGATAGTGGCTGCTCAAAACATATGACTGGAAACAAGGACCAGTTCCTTTCACTTGAGAACCTAAAAGGAGGTAATGTCTCCTTTGGAAATGGAAAGAAAGGCGAGATCATTGGGGTTGGAAAGGTAGGAAAGACAGACTCTAATTCTATCGAAAATGTCTATTTGATTGATGGCTTGAAATATAGCCTGATAAGTGTGTCACAACTGTGTGACAGAGGTAATCTTGTAGCTTTCACCTCTACCAAATGCTTTGTGATTAACCTTACTACTGACAAGATTGTTTTTCAGGGAAAGAGATTTAACAATATTTACATTTTAGATTTGTCAATTCTCTCTGAAAATGAACTCACTTGCTTAAGTGTGATAATTAATGATCCCCTCCTTTGGCACAAAAGACTTGGTCATGCCAGTCTAAATCAATTGAACAGATTAGTCTCTAAAGACTTGGTGATAGGGTTACCTAATATCAAGTTTAAGGAAGACAAAGTTTGTGAGGCATGTGCAAGGGGAAAACAGGTAAAGTCATCCTTCAAACCCAAGAAAATGGTAAGTACGTCCAAGATGTTGGAACAAGTTCATATGGATCTCTGCGGTCCAATGAGAACCATGAGCAGAGGTGGAAAGAGATATGTAATGGTGCTTGTTGATGATTATTCTAGATTTACCTGGATGGTGTTTCTAACCTCTAAAGATGAAGCATTTGATATGTTCACTACTTTTGTTAGAAAAACCCAGAAACTGTTAGGAAATCAACTTGCATCCATTAGGTCAGATCATGGAAGTGAATTTGAAAATGCAAAGTTTGGTGAATTTTGCGATGAAAATGGAATAGATCATAATTTCTCTGCTCCTTGGAACCCTCAGCAAAATGGGGTAGTTGAAAGGAAGAAAAAGGACCCTTGAGGATATGGCAAGGCCCATGCTTCTTTCCAATAAACTACCTCACAGCTTCTAGGCAGAGGCTATAAACACTACATGCTACATAATCAATAGATGCATGACTAGACCTCTTGTAAAGAAAACTCCCTACGAGTTACTTAAATGGAGAAAACCAAATATATCCCATCTTAGGGCTTTTGGTTGCAAGTGCTATGTGCACAATAATGGCAAAGACTCCCCAGGTAAGTTTGATCCCAGAAGTGATGAGGGAGTATTATTGGGATATTCTTCACATAGAAAAGCATATCAAGTGTTTAATAAAAGAACTCTGTGTGTAGAAGAAAGTGTACATGTTGTATTTGATGAATCTAACATTCTTTTTGAGTGACAGGAATATGAAGATGAAGCCATTGGACTGGTGAAACAATTGACTGAAGCCACAGCACAAGTCAAAGTGGCATCAAAGGAAGGAACAGGTGATGGAACAGGTCCTCCCAATCAGGGCAACCTGACAGGGGGGAACAAATCTGAGAGAAATTGAACAAAACTCTCTGAAGGAACCTGTACTTGAACCTGTTCCTCAGTAACAGAACAATGAAGAAGCATCTAGTAGGAACCAGCTGGTGGGGAAATCTTACAAGTACCTGACCTCTCATCCCTTTGAGAACATCATCAATGATCCAACATCTGGAGTCAAAACTAGATCTCAACTGAAGAATTTGTGTGCTTTTGATGCTCTTTTGTCCATCATTGAACCCAAAAATGTTGTTGAGGCTTTGCAAGATGCAGATAGGGTCAATGATATACAGGATGAACTCAATCAATTTGAGAGAAGTCAAGTCTGGCATTTGGTTCCAAGACCCAAGGACAGATCAGTCATTGGGACAAAATGGGTCTTTAGGAACAAACTAGATGAAGATAAAACAGTTACAAGAAACAAGGCAAGGCTGGTAGTTCAAGGCTACAGTCAAGAGGAAGGTATTGACTATGATGAGACCTTTGCTCCAGTTTCTAGACTTGAAGCAATTAGACTCCTCATAGCCTTTGCAGCACATATGGAATTCACTCTTCATCAGATGGATGTCAAAAGTGCCTTCCTAAATGGCTACCTCAAGGAAGAAGTGTTTGTGAAACAACCTCCAGGATTTGAAAGCAAGGAGTGTCCTGAACATGTGTACAAGCTAGATAAGGCTCTATACGGTCTCAAACAGGCCCCAAGAGCTTGGTATGAAAGATTGTCAAAATTCCTACTGGAGCATGGGTACAAAAGAGGTAAAATTGACAACACTTTGTTCCTAAGGGAAAAAGGTAAAGATCTTCTTGTTGTACAAATATATGTTGATGACATAATATTTGGGGCCACTATAGATAGGTTGAGTAAGGACTTTGGAAAAGTAATGGGAAGTGAGTTTTAAATGAGTATGATGGGTGAATTCAACTTCTTCTTAGGTTTGTAGATCAAACAAAGTCCAAATGGAACTATGATCCATCAGTAGAAGTACACAAAAGAACTAATCAAAAAGTTTAAAATGGAAGAATCCAAAGAAATAGATACACCTATTGCTACTGCCACTAAGTTAGATATTGATGAACCTAGTTCATCAGTTGATCAGAAGTTGTATAGGGGTATGATTAGTTCACTTTTGTATCTTACTGCCAGCAGACCTGACATTGTTTCCAGTGTAGAGCTTTGTGCTCGTTTCCAGGCAAATCAAAAGGAGTCACACTTGACAGCTGTCAAAAGGATATTGAGATATTTGAAAGGCACCACCGATTTTTGTCTTTGGTATCCTAAAGGTAGTAATTTTGACTTAATTGGATACGCTGATGCTGGTTATGCAGGTTTCCTAGTGCATAGGAAGAGCACCTCAAGTATGGCACACTTCCTGTGTTCTTGTCTTGTATCATGGGCTACCAAAAAGTAGAATTCAGTAGCTCTCTCTACTGCTGAAGCTGAATATGTTGTTGCTGCTTCATGTTGTGCTCAATTACTATGGATTAAGCAACAACTGGTAGATTTTGGAATTTAAGTGGGGTGCATACCAATATTGTGTGATAACACTAGTGCTATAAGTATGACAAAGAATCATGTTCGTCATAAAAGGACTAAGCATATAGATGTTAGACACCACTTCTTAAGAGATAACTATGAGAAAGGGTTAATCTCCATAGAATTTTGTGCTACTGACAAGCAAATAGCTTACATCTTTACTAAGGCACTAAGTAGAGAAAACTTTGAAAGGAACAGGTTGGAATTAGGGATGATTAAGATCACCTAAAAGGTCCAGTTCAAAATGCACAATGAAAAAAAAAATTGAAAAAAAAAATTGGTTAGGAGTTCTTAATTCATGTAAATATCTAGACAAATTATTACTTAGTCTCATACTTTAACTAGTATACTCATGTGAAATGTGTTTATATGACTTACTGACCTCTTACAAAGTTTTCTATTCTGACATTTGAGGCATAATCAAGAGAAGTTCTACTTGAAGAACCTGGTTCATCAATATATGCTCCTGAGAAAGTTCAGGTATGTTTCTATACTTTGCACAATTAGAAAGATGAAATTATCAATCATGAGCAGAAGTCCTTGTTACACCAAACATCCAGAAAATTTTATCCGTTGAGCAATTGAACTAGTTTCATTAAACTAGGAGTCTAACTATAACGGGTCTCTTTCCTAAAATCTAGCGATTTTCATTAATCACTTAGGAGACCGGAACTCTAACTTGATTAGACTCCTAATTGACCTCTGAAAAGGCTGCCATTACTGCCCTAATCATGACCTCTCTTTAAAAACCCACCAAATCTCTCACAACCGTCACTCTAATTCCCAAATTTCTGATCATATGCTTTCTTCTCCAAAAATCCCCAAAATTCCCAAAAATTCTCCGCCATGACTAATCCTCAAGACAACTCGGAACTCCCCCACCAGTCTCCCCCAACACCTCATCTTCAACTCCTCCTAGTGAACCCCCAAAACCTAGATTTCATTGCCAGAAAATGTTAGCTAGAAAAATAGTTGCCTCTGGTTCTTTGAGGAAAGTCTTGAAATAAAAATTACAGGCTAGTCAAAGGAATGAAGTTACAACCAAAGAAAGCGACTCAAGCTCTGAATCTGAGAAATTTATCTCTGCCAGTGAAGGAGAAAAACCTGGGTCTTCTGACACTGACAAGAGTCAAGAAACCCTATGAGAGGTAAACACTTGTTTATTGTTTTCTGATGTATTAGAAAGGGAGGATAATAATTTTGTTCTGGTAGGGTCTACTAAAAATGTTGAAGGGGCTGAATCTAGTAAAATGAGAAAGAAAAAGAAAGGGAAAGTTTTGGCTATATGTGGTAGTGGAGAAGAGGGAGGCATGAAGTCAGGGGGAAGTGGGTCAGGTGAAGCTGCTGAGGTACTGATAAATTTGAGTGAACAACCAGATGAACCTGGTTCATCTGTGGAGGAGACTTTGGCAGATATGCTAAAGAAGGTTGAAGCCAGTTATGATCCAAAGAAACACAAGGCCTCCTCACAAAGGACCACTGTTGCATCCAAACCAACTAAAAAGAGCAAAGTTTCATCACCTAAGTTTGCTGCACCTAGGGGTAGATCCACAAGAAGTAGGGTGAGGCAAAGTGAAGATAAACTGCAAAAGGCACTGGAGGAGAGTAAGAAAAAGAAAAAAGAAAAGGGAAAAGCAAAAATGGTTGAAAGTTCTGAGGTTGCTGTAGAAGAGGAAGAGGAAGAGATGGAACTGGTCCATCAAGAGAGAGGTACGATTGTAAAAGTTCCCACTGCTAAATCAAAGGGAACCAGGTCATCTGCAAAGAAGACCTCCAAGTCTGTACCTGCTGAATCCTCTCTAGCTAAAAGAACTAGGTCAGTTGCAAAGGGAAAACAAGTACAAGTTAAGGAAGAAAAGGATCAAGAGTGGAGTGAAGAAGAAGGAGAAGACGAGTCAGAATAGGAACAAGATAGGTTTACAAATTTTGGCAAAAGAAAAATTCTGAAAGGTAGATTTCTCAAAGACCTGGAGGAGCCAGGCATGGTAAGATTGTTGACTTCACTGAAGGCACAAGGATGGTAGGACATGGTCCTTCAGATGGATGGAAGATTGGCCAGAAAAGAACTTGTTGAATTCATGGCAAATGGGACTATGAAGAATGGGCTGGTAACCAGTATAGTGAAGGGGTGAAGGTGAAATTTGATGCACCTGAGTTGGGAAGAATCCTGAATATTCCAAGTGAGGCCTATGTTGATTACACAAGGGCCTTGTCTAGATGGTCTACCTACTGAACTTCAAATCACTAGAAACTTCTGTGACACGAAAAATGCTGAGGAAGTGCCTGAAGCAAGGGCTATTCAAAAGAGTGAGATGAGGCCAGAGCATAAAGTGCTCTTTGAATTTGTGAACAAATGCCTGCTGCCTAGACAGGAGAGGAGGCACACAACAAACAACATGGACCTAGTCCTCATGCAGTGCTTGGTGGAAGGAAAGCAGATTAACTGGCCTGCTTTTATTGTTAAGCTTCTAGACGGGGTGATCAATGGTTCAAATTCTCATGCCATTCCTTATGGTTTTATTCTGACAGCTGTGCTGAATAAGCTGAACGTTCCCTTGAAGAAATGGGAAATAGCTTCCAGCAAAGAGCACTTTGGCATCAAGACTCTTCAGGCATGTGATTGTTTTCTCAGTGTAGGCCTTGTTGAACCTGGTTCATCAGTAAAGACTCCAGTAAATAGTAAGGTTAGAGCCTTGGTTCAGGAGGTAGGGACAAAGGATGCTGAGATTGCAAGGCTTCAAGCTCGAGTTGTTGAACTGGAAGAAGAGAGGAATAGGTTAAGAGCTGAACTTGCAAAGGAAAAGGAAAAGAATGAAGGGATGCTCCAAACTATGCTTAATCTGCTACAAACCCAACCCTCTAGCTCCTCAAAGCCTTAGGTTTCCTTGTCCTGTCTTAAACCAGTCTAGAAAACCCCCCAGTTACCCAGATTCGGGACTTTCTTTTGTTTTTGCTCATGGTTGGTAGTTTTTGTTCTTTCTTTTTGTGGACTGTTATGTAGAAGCACTGCTTATCAATGACAATGTGCATTTCTCTTGCTTTATGTTAATTCTGATCTTTATAGTTATTTTTGTCAAGTTGATTTTTGATTAACTAAAGCATGCTTTCACTTGCAGTTGCCCCAGTGGCCATGAGTACTAATTAATATTCTGGGATTCACATTATTTATGCAACTTTTTGATGATGCCAAAAGGGAGAAGATATTGTGCTTAAACTCTATTATCTGAACAGTGATGTTTATGACCTAATTAAATATGGCCCTTAGTGATAAGTTAAAATTTTAAGTGTTGATATTTCAGCTGAGTTCTACAGGCTCTCTGATCAGTAAAAGCACAGAGTTTGTCATCATCAAAAAGGGGGAATTTGTTGGCCCAAGTTCAGTTGAAGTTTTGAAGATTGACAAATGAACTCAGTGATGGACCTGGTCCATCTGGTGAGACACAGTGTTTATCAACCATTGCATATGAGATGCACGTGAGGAAGATATACCGTAGAGATCAAGCAACAATATCTTCTGAACTAATCGAAAAGATTGCAGTTAGGATAAAGAGAACAGTCTCCTTATGAGGAGAGAACAAAATCCTAATCTAGGATAAGGGTTGGAGTTTGTATTGGTCAAGGACTCAAAATCGTCTAAGGATAAGCAATGGAGTCTCAATTAAACACTAATTACTAACTCAATAAATAACTGAGTGTGTTCTCTTTTACAGGTATTGCACATACGCAGAAGTAAAACATAATTGAGAGCAAAAGAGCAAGTCTGTTTTGCAAGCAATATATGTGAGATATAAGTGTGCACGCCCGAAGCTACTTGAACGAGATAGAAGAACTAGTTTCATTGTATTTATTCTTATTCTAGTTCAATTGTAGTAGGTGTTTCTATTTGTACCTTTCAGCGCATTTAGAAGCAATTGTATTAGGTACTTTGCTTATTTAAGTTAGAGTTAACTTGAAAGTGTCGCAACAGTTGAGGCTGTGTGCCATACTGGGATTAGAGTTAATCCTTAGGTTTACAAAGAGTTTTTGTAAATGATGTTTTGGCTCAGTGATTTTAGTAGAAGTTTGGGAAAATCCTACCGAGTAATAGGTCGTGGTTTTTTCACCTTTTGAGCCAGGTGTTTTCCACGTAAAAATCTCTGTGTTATTTATTTTATGTATTTATTATTCCGCAAACTGCAATAGTTAGAACACCTAGAAGAACCAGGTTCTTCTAGAGCGAAAGTTGGGTACCACACAAATCNACATAAACTTTATGTCACGACCCAATTTTCCCTCTGTTGGATTTCGTGATGGCACCTAGTCTTAAGGACTAGGTAAGCCTACTAAAATGCGAAATATCAACAATAATTAATAAAAGTTAGAATTCTCCTGAGATGAATTCCTTATATAATGAACAACTTCCCAAAAACCCGGTAGTATAAGTCATAAGCTCTAACAAAGTTTCACTACAACTCCTAAGCCAACAGTATGGAAATAAGTACTACAATGTCAATATAAAATAAGAAGCGGACTCTGAAGCCTGAGAACGCAGCAACAAGTTACCGTGAGTCTCTACTGCGATGACCCGCACAGCCACTATCGTTCAGTACCTGGATCTGTACACAAAAAAAATGTACAGAAGTGTAGTATGAGCACACTACGGCAGTGCCCAGTAAGTATCAAGACTAACCTCGGTGGGGTGGTGACGAGGAACAGTCAAGACACCTACTGGTCAAATGAAAGGAACAGAGTATGATAATAAAGCATTGTGTTAAAGTTAATAAGATAATATCATCAGTTGAAAGAAATCAAAACACAAATAGTAAGAACAATAACGGAGAACGCGAATAGTAATGAACGATAACCAAGTAAATTAGGTAACCAAGAAAATCAGGCACCAAGTAAATCAGGTAACCAAGTAAATCAACACTAACATGACAGGAGTAGAGACAAGTAAGAATGTATTTAATTAAAGAAGAAAATGAACACACAATCAATCATATCAAGTCCAGTACACCGTACCGACCATCTCAATCTTCGGTTTCTCATATCATAATCTTAACTTTCGAATCTTCCGTATACATGGCACCTTGTGCCCCTATCTCTTTCCATTTCACTTACTACAACAGAATCCATATGCTATATAATATATAATATTCGTACAATGCACTTAATATGCCAAAGGAGTCTCATTTGTCAAATATAAGTAAGATTTCAATTTCTAAACTAATTGGAAAAGCCAGCGAGAAAAGATGAAATTTGTTTCTGTTGAGATCATTTGAGTAAAGAAAATACCACTTTTAATTTTACAAAAGAAATACAACATCGAAAAAATTATTACTTTAACAGGGGAGTTGATAACTTAAAACTTAGTAGAAATTCATTTTTAAGAAAATTACGACCTCAGACGGTTTAAGGGGATGTAATTTGAGAAACTAATTGAAATAATGATGTAATAATTATTGAAGTTAGAAGTGTTGGGACTTACAAATAAATATATATAAAATACGGTGAGGTATTGAAAATATTGTGGGTTCTAACACAAAGGATCACAGTAATAAATAAATTAAACAATTTAAAATATTTGAATTGATAACCACAAATAAACACAGCAGCAGAAAGTGCACGGCATCACCCTTCGTGCTTTTACTCTCGTTCTCACCATAAGACTAAATATTCACTTTCATTCTTTCTTGTTGCAGCGTACAATCAGATCCAAAACATATAATGATGTTGCAGCATGCACCCTGATCCATATAATATTGTTGCGGTATGCAACCCGATCCATATAATATAATATTATTGCGGCGTGCAACCCGATCCACATAATATAATATTATTGCAGCGAGCAACCCGATCCATATAGTATAATATTGTTGAGTTGCGCAACCCGATCCATATAAAAAAATCAACACCAATCACGAAATAATCCCGGCAAGGGAATAATAAGGAAACAACAATATCCCGGCAAGGGAGTCAATCAACAAGAATAAACACGTCCCGGCAAGTTAACTAATAGTAAGAATCAAATATGTCCTGGCAAGGGCATAAGCTGTAACCAAACTTGTATCAACAATTAACTTTACAATAATACCTCAACCAGACAGCAAAACATAATAAGCACGCGATAACTACACCGCCAACCACAACAATTGGACATGTAACCTAATTGCACGAAGTCATAAAGGAGCTCACAATCAAGAAGTATCCAAACAAGGAGGGCAATCACTTCAATTAAGGCAACTAAGGGTCAATGCAACACATAGGAATTCAAGGAAAGCTAACAATATAATATGGAGCATATAGAGACAGTTTAAGCATTCATCAAAATCAATCATAACGAAATACTTTCCACATTTGAACATAAGAACCTAAGAACCCTAAAGAATACTTTCCACAATTAAGTCCGAGCACACACTCGTCACCTCACATGCATGGACTACAATTAGCATAAAAGACTCAATTCCTAAGGGGGAAGTCCCCCGCACAAAGTTAGGCAAGTTACTTACCTCAAAGACGACACACCGATACTCTACAATACACTTCTTGGGTGAAAAGACCTCCGGACGGCTCAAATCTAACCAAATTAACTTCAAAGTACAAATAAAACACATAAGAAACTATTTCGAATCATAAAGTTTCAATCTTCACAAAGATATAAAAATCGACCTAAAAGTTGACCCCCGGGGCCTGCACCTCGGAACCCGTCAAATTTTACAAAATTCGATCACCCATTCCAAAATGAGTTCAGCCATACAAAATTTACTAAATTCCGATACCATTTGGTCCCTCGAATCACGATTTTTTATTTTAGAATTTTTTTTCAGAAGCCAATTCCTTCCCAACCCCAAACACAATTTAAATGATAAAAGTAAGGACAAATTCATGGAATATAATTAATTATAGTTGACTAACACTTACCCAATCGAATTACGTGAAAAATCCACCAGGAATCGCCACGGACCGAGCTCTAAAAGTCAAAACATGATGAAAATGGTGAAACCCTCAATTTTGGGATATATTTTGTCTGCCCAGATTTTTGTGCATCGCGAACGCGAAGGGAGGACCACGTTCATGAAGAAGAAAAAGTGAAGGTGCTCATGTTACTCATCGAGAATGTGACAATGCGTCCGCGAATGCGAAGAAGGAAAATCTGATGGCCCAAGGACTGCTCTTCGCGAACGCGTGAACTAGTACGCGAACGCGAAGAGTGGAACGACATAACTACACGAATGTGAGAGGGGAACGCGAATGCAATGTAGGGAGAGACAGGGCTATGCGAACGCGAAGCTCTAAACGCGAACGCGAAGAAGGATTTCAGGTGGTCAGCAACAAAGCGTCGCGAACGCGAAAGAGGATACCAGAAGCAGAAAACAGTAGTTCAGAAACAAGGGAAAAATGACCCGGAACACACCTGAGGCCCCTGGAACCCCATCTAATCACGCAAACAAGTCACATAACCTAACACGGACTCGATCGAGGTTTCAAATCACATAAAACAATAACAAAACAACGAATCAAACCAAAAAATCAAGCTTATGAATTTTTCAAATCTTTAAATATCAAATCTCATGCGAAAGCCTATATATTCAACTCGGAATAACGCCAAATTTTGCGGACAATTCCAAATTGTCATAACAGAGCCGCTCCAACTCTTAGAATTGCATTCTGACTCCCACATCACAAAAGTCAACTATGGGTCAAACATTTCCATTTTTAAAGCTTCAACTTTTTCAACTTCCGCCGAACACCTCAAATTACTCTACGGACCCCCAAATCTAAATCCAGACGCGCTCCTAAGTCCAAAATCACCATACGAAGCCGTTGGGATCACCCACGACCCATTCTGAGGCCCTTTACTCAAAAGTCCAATTTCGGTTAAATTTTTACTGTTTAAACTTCCAAAACTAGTTTCCTTCTTCCGGTTCAATTCTAATTCATCCGGAAACCAAATCCAACCATGCACACAAGTTGATATACCAAATGCGAAGCTGCTCGAGACCTCAAACTACCGAATCTGGCGTAATTGCTCAAAATGACCAGTCGGATCATTATATCCTCCTCTACTTAAACATATGTTCGTCCTTGAATGTGCCCAGAGTCGCTCTAAAGCCATCGAACCACTGCATGAGCTCGCCATACATACACCCGGAGGTGCTTCCCCATCACCCCACCTATGAAGAACTGACAATGCCTCTCAACTGAGGATCTCATCTTCTCCTTAGTCCATAACCTTAGAAAAGAACCCAAACCTCAACCTCTGAAATTCATCATAGGACCCGAATTCACATCATCACACTAAACAAACCCAAACAAGCTGAATCGAGCCAAAAATTCTAATCACGAGTACAATCACATGCTGCTCCACACAACTCAATGGCCGAAGCAATAACCCCTGACCACCATAGCTGTTCAAATAATACCCTAGGTGCCGGCAACAAACCTCACATTGAATATAACCTTATTATGGACCTCCACTTCACTGTCCACGATAAAGAAACATGCGGGAACTCACAACCGCCTATGAAATCAACAAGTCAAGAAACACTCTCGCCTGCCTGGGACATTATCCAAATCTTAGCAGAAATGCCCACATACTTCCAAACACTTCTCAACCCCAATACCATAGTACCACTCTCATGTCTAAGAACCATATCTCGACCAATACAAGCAGCCCAAATGATAATTCATCACAGAAACACACAAATTCTCACAGTACACAACTCGTACATTGACCAGCAATAACTCAATTACGTAACACAAATAAAGAAAGCAAGGTAGAAGAATTTTCTAAAAAGTGTAACAACCAAAATATAGTTTTCATCAAATTGTTCCATAGAGGAAAAACAAAACCCCAAATAAACACAAGGAAAGGGTATCTCATATAACATCTATTGCATCGTGCAGTCCGCTCCCAAATACTCATCAAGCCAGTATACCACATATCATCTACTGCGGCGTGCAACCCGCTCCCACTTACTTATCGAGCCAAAATGCTCGGGCTCACTAATCACATGAATACTGAAATCAAGTACAACATAGTACACAAACAAAACTGTGGGGAAATAAATAAAAGTGCTAAAACAAGAAAGAAGCAAGCACGACTAAGGTGCAATAAGAAAATCAACATCACGAGGCTATCTTGCCTGCATCGCCATAAGGCTTGAATAAAATTACAACATGCATGGAGAATAATCATAAAACCTCGCCATGTGTCATAACATAAAAGAGTAGCACATAACATAGGCTAGGAGCACAAATAATATCCATCCTGCATGGTAACCTGATCAAAATGACTACCTCATTGGAGCACACAAACTGAACCTGATACGAAACACATATTCTCGTTGATCTTCCAAATAAGCCCAAACCAGATCTGGATCCTTCCCAATTAGGCAAATATTCTTCAACAATCAGAGGTAACCTAACGATATTACATGCTATTAATTACCCCATTCTCAATATTTCTTCACAATCCACTAACAAGAAATAGCCCACATACAGGGACACCTAGTCCCAAAACCTCAAGAATACTAAAATCCCAAACCCGGACTCAACTATGCAGATCAAATGGCTGATACATCACTTACCTTCCATCATCCTATCTAAGCACCCATTTAAGATTCCAGTCGCACAACAAAACATAAACCTCGAAGGCCTCAGAATCCACTAATCACCATGCTATTATCCACGCCCTCGCAAATCGAAACTCAATACCCTTTCCAAAAAATGCACACTATTCACATATGATAGCCCACAATGCCAACACTCTATTAATTTTAGATACTGATTCAGGGAAAAACTGCAATGTACCACATATTCCTTATGCCCATAGTAGACGCCCAACTCAAATCGTAGTCAAACTATCGAGAACCCTCCGAGGTTCGCCCGCACGCAACTAAGCCATCGGGACTGCACCTCCCCAACTTAGTCGAGTCACACAAATCGTTCAATACAAGAGTGCTGCCATAAATGATAGTAGAGAATTCCCATTCAAAGGACCATTTACTTCCATTGCTATGCTGACCCAATACTACCGAACTGACTCATTTCTTCGGATAGTCAATGTGCAACAATCCCACTCAAAGTCCCAATTTCAAATGATCCTAACACGAACCACGTAGCCAGAAGCTCATAAACCACTGTATTTCCTCTGAAGCACCCCATCCTACCGCAACCATGGCAACTAAGCTGAATAGACATTCTAAGAATCTGAAGTTGTTCCTCTGAATCCCCTTGATGCTGAAATATAGATCCATTTTTTTTACGTAGAAATATTACAAGACCCAATATCATCTCGTGCAAAATATCGGCCCTTGGTCAAATGCAAAATTTGGGAATCCAAAAATATCATATATATACAATGCCTCCAGCCCAAACTGATATAAGTCTGAATCTACAACCTGAACGCCGCTATTGGACTCCTCTACTTGGCGCAAAGCCATGGGAAATAACGTTTGATGATCCACAAAATTACTTTTAACATCTCACACAACACAATCCATAAGGTACCACAATACCACTAGCTACTCCCGATCAACTCCCAGCTCGCGACCTTGCCAAAAATTGCGACAACTAGTCAACCATTTACCTCCCCAGCTCACACTCATCAACCAGAGGTTGGAAACCGCTATGCCTCCATACGATCAACTGAATAGTCTCTTAATTTCTCGGGGTCTTCAGTCTGAACAACATCTTGAGACAATGCCTGAGCATCCCTGACTCCTTCGTAGCTTGTCAGTAGCATCTCAAACCACTGGCGCATGGCATATGCAGAGAGCGTAATATTATACACGAGTGGATGCAAAGGAACATAAGCTATATACTTGGAGTTGAATCAATATCGCAGATGAGGAATGAAAGGAGTGGAATTTTCTAATAGTTCTGTAGCCTCTCGAAGATAAGCACAGACGTCTCCGTACCGATCCGCAAAACTCTACTAAACATGCTTATGACTCGTAGCACCCATGAACCTAGAGCTCTGACACCAACTTGTCACGACCCAATTTTCCCTCCGTTGGGTTTCGTTATGGCACCTAGTCTTAAAGACAAGGTAAGCCTACTAAAATGTGGAATATCAACAATAATTAATAACAGTTAGAATTCTCCTAAGATGACTCCCTTATACAATGAACAACTTCCCAAAAACCCGGTAGTACAAGTCATAAGCTATACAAAGTTTCGCTACAAATACTAAGCCAACCATACGGAAATAAGTGCTACAATGTGAATATAAAATAAGAAGGGGACCTCGAATCCTGAGAACATAGCAGCAGGTTACCATGAGTCTCCATTGCGATGACTCGCCCAGCTACTATTGATCAATACCTGGATCTATACACAAAAAATGTACAGAAGTGCAGTATGAGCAAACCACGGCGGTGCCCAGTAAGTATCAAGACTAACCTCAGTGGGGTAGTGACGAGGAACAGTCAAGACACCTACTAGTCAAATGAAATGAACAAAGTATGATAATAAAGCATTGTGTTAAAGATAACGAGATAATATCATTAGATGAAAGAAATCAAAACACAAATAGTAAGAACAATAAAGGAGAACGCAAATAGTAATGAACGATATCCAAATAAATCAGGTAACCAAGTAAATCAACACTAATATGACAGGAGCAGAGACAAGTAAGAATGTATTTAATTAAAGAAGGAAATGTCCACACAATCAATCACATCAAGTCCAGTATACCGTACTGACCATCTCAATCCTAGGTTTCTCATATCATAATCTTAACTTCTGAATCTTCCGTATACATGGCACTTGTGCCCCTATCTCTTTCCAGTTCACTTGCTTCAACAGAATCCACATGCTAAACAATATATAATATCTGTACAATGCACTTAATATGCTCAAGGAGTCTCATTTGCCAAATATAAGTAAGATTTCAATTTCTAAACTAATTGGAAAAGCCAGCAAGAAAAGATAAAATTTGTTTTTGTTGAGATCATTTGAGTAGAGAAAATACCTCTTTTAATTTTACAAAAGAAATACAACATCGGAAAAATTATTCCCTTTAACAGGGGAGTTGATAACTTAAAACATAGTAAAAATTCATTTTTAAGAAAAATACGACCTCAGATCGTTTAAGGGGATGTAATTTGAGAAACTAATTGAAATAAGGGTGTAACAATTATTGAAGTTGGAAGTGTTGGGACGTATAAATAAATATATATAAAATTCGGTGAGGTATTGAAAATATTGTAGGTTCTAACACAAAGGAATACAGTAATAAAGGAATTAAATAGTTTAAAATATTTGAATTGATAACCACAAATAAACACATCAGCAGAAAGTGCACGGCACCACCCTTCGTGCTTTTACTCTCGTTCTCACCATGAGTGTCACGACCCTAATTCACCACTTGTGAACACGTCATGATGGCACCTAGTCACAACGACTAGGTAAACCTAACAGTGTGGAAGTAACAATCAATACGAAAATATTAAGTCAAAAGTTAAATAACTTCAGGAAGTATACAACTTGCCCCTTGGCACATATATTTTAACTCTACAAATTCTGAAACAGAAATCCCAAAACCCGGAATCTCAGGCAAACCACAGGCTAATAGAAATGTAATACACTGCTCTAACTCCGGAATGTCTACACAACCGAAAGAAAAAGAAAGTCAATTGCTATAGCTGGAATAAGATGGAGACTCCTGGTCTGCGGACATGGCAGATATACCTCAAAGTCTCTGGTAGATGTCTCTTGGATCACTAATAGTGCGCCTGGCCGTAAGTACCTGGGTTTGCGCATGGGCATGAATACACCACAACGGTACTCAGTAAGTGTCAAGTCTAACCTCGGTTGGATAGTGGCGAGAAAGGTCAGGGCCCTACTGAGATAGAATATTATAATAAATCTAACAACAGTATGAAATAAACAGAGATGATGATATACAGTTATGAATTAAATCGGCTTACACAAACAACAATTTAATACACAGAAAATAAGATAACACAGAGTTACCAGCTCAATACCAGTACAAATAATGAGGATATCCCAGGATACCGTCCTGTAGTCCATTTTATCAATCTGTGCGAGGAACTCTCGGGAATCTAACCCGTAGTCCCAAATATAAATACCCAGTACTGAGGGAATCTACAGGCTGCATTGTCGTAGTTCCATATAATTGTGTAGGGGGATCTCCCGGGATACCGAACCCGTAGTCCCAAATATAAATGTGCAGGGGGATCTCCCGAGATTCGAACCCGTAGTCCCAAAGTAAACAAACAAGGGGGAGCTCCCGGAATCCCACATCCGTAGTCCCAATGTAAATACGCAACCAAGATCAGAGAAATATTTAGAAATTGAAGCACAACAATACAATTCAACAATTAATTCTTGGCGCACAACCACAATCAGGGAATATTCAGAAGGGAAGTACATCAATACAACAACAGCTCAAAATATCAAATAATTACCAAACTCATGGCAAATAATAGTAGATTCTAACCTAATATGCTTCATAGAGTGCAAACAAGGCAGTTTAAGTAAATAGTCAAGTAAGTCCACTAAACATGCTTCTCTATACTAGCACAGGCTATAATAACAAGTAGGATAAAGCAAATACGAAAGAAACTCAACTCGAGTTTTTTTTTTTAAGTAAAATTCGAATTTTCAACAATTAGCTCAAGTACGCGCTCGTCACCTCACGTACAAGGCATTCAATTACCAATTTCATATCTTAAGGGACAAAGTCCCCCACACAAGGTTAGACAAGCCACTTACCTCGAACAAATGCAGGTCAACCCAAAACCACGCCTTTGCCACGAGTATTCGACTCCAAATGGCTTGAATATATTAAATTAAATTATATAATGTAAAGAATAATTCAAGTAATCGATTCTACAATGAAATTCTAAGCTAATACGCGAAATTATGTAAAATGACCAAAATACCCCTCGGGTCCCACATCTCAGAACCGGGTAAAATTTATATTTCCAAAATTCCCGTACTCTCACGAGTCTAACCATATCAAAATTATACAATTCTCATGTCATTTCGACCCTCAAATCAGTGATTTACCCTTTTTGAACTTTGGGGCTCAAAATCCTAATCTCTACCATCTAAATACGGATAAAAATAGAAACCAACAGAAATAATCACGGAGAAACATAAAAATTAAGGTAAGATATTTACCCCCTTGTTGAGACGAGAACAAAGCCACGAAAATCACCTCAATCGGAGCTCTAGAACTCAAGATATGGCTAAAATGCTAAATTTCTCGGATAAAATAACACTGCCCAGATTTTATTTTCGGAAACACTGTTCATGCGGGGCACTGTTCACGCGCGTTGCACTGTTCACCCGCGCGATTACTGTTCACGCGCCGGTACTTTTCACTGCTGCTACAAATTACACCAGCAGCCAATTAATTGCAACACAACCATTTTTCACTAAAATGGCTCTAGCTCCATCATACGAACTCGGAATTAGACGATTCTTGTTCCTACGAGTCACAAATAATAATACGAACAAAACCCTTCAATCGAAACTCAATTTGGAGCTCGTTTGCCTAGTTCAATACCCATTTTGCTTGTTAAACAATTAACTCACACATCGCGTCAAAAACCCAATCGCGACTTGATGAAATTAAACCAAAATTTTAAGATCAGTCCTATAATTCATGATTTAAATTCCGGAAGTTTCGAAATCGAATTGGGATCTCTAGAACTAAAAATTAACCTTTAGATAATTACATTTATGCTCAAAACAACAAAAATCTTCCAGAAATGACCCGTTGGGCATCCGAAACACACCCGAGGCCCCCGGGACCCCAACCAATAACACCAACCAGTCCCAAAATACATTACGGACTTGCTCAAGGCCTCAAATCACATCAAACAACGCTAAAATCATGAGTCAACCTTCAATCCAAGCTTTATGAACTTTAGAACTTCCAACTTCTATTTCTGATGCCGAAACCTATCAAAACACGTCCGATTGACTTCAAACTTTGCACACAAGTCCAAAATGACATAATGAAGCTACAGTAACTCTTGGAATTCTATTCCGACCCTCGGATCAAAATCTCACCTATCACCCGAAATTCGCCAAAATACTAACTTTGTCAATTCAAGCTTAATTATACACTGGTCATCATAAAAATATTCCGAACACACTCCTAAGTCTCAAATCACCTAACGGAGCTATCCGAACCATAAAATTCATATTTCGAGCCCGATATCAAAATTTCCACTTTCGGTCGAATTTTCTCAAAAACCTTCAAATTACTATCTTTAGCCAAACGCTCCAAAATGACCTACGAACCTCCGAATTCACTTCTGATCGCGCTCCCAAATCCAGAATCACCACACGGAGCTACTCCCAGTCTCGGAATCTCAAACGGACATCAATAACACTGAAATGCATTTTAAGCCAAACTGATGCAATTTCTTCTAAAATGCTATCTTCCACAATGGTCGCCAAAATGCTCCCGGGTTATCCAAAACCCGATCCGGGCATATGCCCAAGTCCGAAATCATCATACGAACCTGGTGGAACCTTCGGATCCCAATTCTGAGGTCATTTACTCAAAATTCCAATCCTAGTTCATTTCTTCAATTTTAAGCTTTCAAAATGAGAATTTCCATTTAGATTTGACTCCCAAACTTCCTGAATTTTAATTCTGACCATACACAGAAGTCAATATACCTGAGATGAAGCTGCTCATGGCCTCAAACTGTTGAATGACGCGCCGGAGCCCAAAACGACCGGTTGGGTCGTTACAATCTCCCCTACTTAGAGATATATTCGTCCTCGAACGTGCTGAGAACTACACTGAAGTAGTCTGAAATCACTTGTTTAACACCTCATGCACCTTCCTGTGCTTCCACAACTCAGTTGAGCACATT